>PVJX010024926.1:0-27473 GCA_004027295.1 Dolichotis patagonum | reverse complement strand
TTATTCAAATTTTTTCTTAATTCATCATGGTAGGTTGTATGATGTCTAGGAATTTATCCATTTCATCTAGATTATAAAATTTGGGGTGTGTAATTATTCATAATAAACTGTTATGATTCTTTATATTTTTGTAGTGTTAGTTTTAATGTCATCTTTTCTATCACTGATTTTATTAATCTGAGTCTTCTGTTTCTTAATGTAGATAAATGTTTATTTTATTTATCAGTCCTGAAAATGAACTCTTAACTTTTCTTGATACTTGATTTGTCTTTTAGTAATTATTTCATTAACTTCTCTTGTGATCTTTAATATTTCTTGCCTTCCACTTATGCTGGCCTTAGTTTTTATTTTTTGCATTTATTTGGGCCATAATCTTAAATTGTTTATTTGACATGCTTCTTGTTTTTTACATAGATATTTCTTGTTACACACTTTTGTATTTTTTATAAACTTTTCTATTAGAGCTGCATTTAGTACATAAAGTATTTTTATGCCACATTCTATTTTCTTTTACCTACAGATATTTTTAAATTTCCCTCTCAATTTTCTCTTGATGTCTTGGATACTCATTAGCAATCAGTTGATTTTCAACATATTTGCAGACTTTACAAAAGGAGCCCTGTGACTGGATTTCCAATTCTATACTTTCATAGCCAAGAAATACACTTCATATTATTTCGGCTTCCTTAGACCTTCTAAGACATTTTGGCTAATATAAAATATCTATTCTGTAATAGATGTGAACTTGATCTTTCATATTTGTGAGAAATGAGAAAAACATGATTTTGGTAGATACTGTATAAAATGTTCCTACTCTATTATATTACAAAAGTATATTTTTGCTTTATATTATTCCTTGAATTCAGTCAGTTCATATAACTTTTATTTCTCTGCTGAAATGTTTTTCAATTTTCAAAGTTGTTTCACCAGTATTTGTAATTTCTTATGGAATCAACATTAAGATCATTTTCTTAAAACCTTGTCAGATTATTGCAATTCATTGTTCATTTCCATTTTGACATCATTTTTTTTTGGTTATTGTAGCTGTGATGTTCTTGATTTTGGGTACAAGGAGTGATTGGCAATTCAATTAGAAACATTGAATTGATTATATTTGCAAATTATTTCTCCTACCTGCTGAAGTGAGTGATTCCCATGCATACTGGAGAAGGTGTCTGTTTTACTTAGTCTCCTGTGGGTGATATTTGTCTATCTGCTTCCTTATTTAACTAGTAATTTACATCTATTTATATTCCTATAGACTGCTAGACATTTATATTGTATTTTGGAATAAAGTGGAATGCTTCATAACATGGTTTCTTCCACAAATTTCCCCAGCTCTATCCACTGAGAGTTCTTTCATTTGATGCCAGTGATCCTTCGATTTATCTTTTCAGTATCCTCTTTGGATTTGTTTTATTTTGCTTGAGTCCTTTCCTACTTTCTGTCAGCAGAAGATGGTGCAGGTTCAACTTGTGCACTTTCTGTACCGGTTCTGTAATGGGATTCCGTTACTTTTCACAGACAGTGGGATGAGACACATACTTCTAGCCCCAAGGCATGCTCAGTGGTCCTGGGGGCTCTAACTGTAGGGATTATTAACAGACTATACGGAAACATACATATGCAAATGAACGTATGTAAAATAGATGGATGTAGACAAGCACATATATACATTTGTGAATAGATCACTAAGTAGCCATTTGTCCATGAGGCTAAATCTGAGTTCATTTTTGTGTCTCCAATGGTAATCTGTTATCACATGGAGCTTTATATCCTCTCCGCCTTGTTTGTCGGCAATTTTCCATCACCATGGTAAGAAATTTTGCTACTGTGTCTTTACTGTTTACTTAACTGTTGAATTGAAAACAAATGCATGGTATATTAGAATTATTCATTTGTATTCTTTTGAGATACAACTCTATTAATGAAACTTCAGTGCTTACATGAAATAGATTTTATCTGTTCTGTTACATAATGTCCTTATATATAAATGTACTTTTCAGAATTTTCCCTAAGCAACATGTAAAATGTAGCATACAACATATGTAATATATTACATATTGCTTATATAATACACATTAGTACTTGTGTATATATGTGTGTGTGTGTGTATTAATAAAAGAGTAAAATTATCTCCTTGCATTTAAATTTAAACCTAGATCTCTTAGCCAGCTGAAACATTCTTTTATTTGTAACTTCAGCAGAGCCAAAGATTTAAATTGATTGAATGCCAGTCTATCAGCTATCATTTTTCTTTCATAGGGTATGTTTTTGTTGATATACCTAAAAAACCACTTACCAAAACCAAGGTCACTTATGATTTCCCTATGCTTTGTTTTTGAATTGTTATGATTTTGTTTTCACATTTCATTTCTGGTGCATTTGATGATAATTTCTACAAGGAATATGTTTTTTATCATTATCTTTTTTGTTTAACCTGTACATGTCCAGGTTTTCTAGAACAATCATTTCTCCTCCGATTTTTTTTCTTTTTGATTATTCCTGAAAGATTAGTGAATTTATTTGGCTCCAGCTCTGATCTCTGATCTCTCTCCCATTGGTCTATGAATCTATTCTTTTTCTAATTAAGCCATGTCTTATTTATGGTATATCTATAGGGAATCTTCTATCAGTTTGTCAAATCCTTTGAAACTGTGTCTCCTCCATTTGGCCTTGACTTTCATATACATTTTTGACCAGTTTTCAATATCTACAGCATTATAGATTCCGGTAAAGAGCCAATTTGGAAAGCCATGGTATGCAGCAGAAACATGACCCTTGCATTCCATGAACACTAAATACTATTCATTAATTCTGATTTCTTCTTTTTTCCAATAGAATTTTGCAGCTTTCTATATCCAGATACTTGTTTTGTATTGTTAGGTTTATACTTACATATTTCTTTTTGGAATTATTGAAAACAACCTTTTAAAATAATTTTATTGTTTGTGTATATATATATGTGTATATATATATATATATATATATATATATATATATATACATATATATATGATGATTACACTCATGAATTTCTACCTTACATGGCATATAATTCTTCTTTTCCCCATTCTCTTTCTTTCCTTTCAGTTTTTTCCTCTCTCCATTTACACAGCATTACTTCTGTGGTTTTCCTTCCCTTCTTTGTTATTTTTTCCCTCTTCCTTCCCCTCATTTTTCCCCTTTATACTCCCTTGTTCTTCCCAGGTGAACATTTTTTTCCTAATTTAAAATTCTAATTGTGTGTTACTGGTATGCAGGAAAATATCTGTAAAATATCTTTGCATCCTGGGTTATTATGCTCTTCCCTTATTTCTTCCACAAAATTATTTCAATACTATAGATTTTTCTTCATAGTTATTCACATGGTCTTACAATAATGATATTTAATTTTTTATATCTATCTATACTACTTTATTTCTTTCTTTCATCTTACTGTGTAACATATGACTTATAGTGTAATCAAAATAGGAGCAGCAATAGAAAAGATGTTCTTCTTAGTTCACATGAGTGAAAGTACCTATTTCTTGGCAGTAAGTCTGATACTAGCTGAAAGACATTTTTCTAGAGGTTCTTTCTCAAATTTAAATTTCTCTTTCACTAAAATCTAATGGATCAAAGATCTAAATATTAAAACAGATATACTAAATCTGTTGGAAGACAGAGTAGGTAAAAATCTCGAAGATATAGGGGTAGGTAGAGAATTCATGAACAAGAATCAAACCGCACGGGAAATACTTCCCAGAATCAATAACTACGACTACATCTTATTAAACAGTTTCTGCACGTCGAAAGAGATTTCCAGCCGAGTGAAAAGAAAACCCACAAATTGGGAAAAAATCTTAATGGACTGTCCCTCAGACAAAGGACTTATGTCTAGAACTTACAAAAAATTAATAAAAATCAGACCCTCAAAATTCAAAGACCCAATCAAAAAATGGGCACCTGAAATGAATACACAGTTCTCAGATGAAGAAATACGAATGGCAAATAAATACATGAAAAAATGTTCATCATCATTAGTCATTAGAGAAATGCAAATTAAAACCACATTGAGATTCTACCTCACCCCAGAAAGAATGGCCAGTATAAAAAAAACAAAAAACTACCAACAACAAATGTTGGAGAGGTTGTGGGGAAAAAGGAACTCTTCTGCACTGTTGGTGGGAGTGTAGACTGGTGCAACTACTGTGGAGGTCAGTCTGAAGATTCCTCAAAAAGCTGGGTGGGGAAGTCCCACCCATGTTTATAGCAGCACAATTTGTAATAGCCAGTTCTTGGAAACAACCTGAGTGCCCATCAACTGAGGAATGGGTAAAAAAGTTCTAGCATTTTTATACAATGGAGTACTACTCAGCTATAAAGAATGATCATGTTGAGATATTTATACATAAATGGACACAACTGAGATCATACTCATAAGCGAAATAAACCAAACTCACATGTGTAAATACCATATAGTCTCCCTAGTATGAGAGTTGGTAAGAGTATATAAGATTATATGGTAATCACGATGCCCTTTTTCATTGCTTTGAAGCCTTTCAATGTTTTGATTCATCAGTTGGAATGGTTCTATTCTGTTTTGTTTGACTTTATTATGTGTGATGGTAGGAACAGCTGTTTTGAAGACATTATGGCAGCCATTGCTGATTTAATATCGTCTTGCTTTGAAGTCCTACCATGCTTCTACTCTGCTATTACCATCGGTTCTATCATGTTGTGTCTTACTGGGATTTCAATATATGTGATAGTATGAACAAATTTTTTTATTGAAAATGAGATATTATAGTAGCCATTGATCATTCTCTGTTATTCGGTTCAGAATGCCCTCTAATTCTTTTATTCTCTTGAATGGTTTTATACTATTTTGTTATGTTTGATATTATTGTATTTGAAACTATGCTCAACTGTAGCAGAGAAAGATATTCTGATAGCTACTGTTAATGTCCAGTTGTCTTATTGTAATGTGCTGTGCTGCTTATGTTGTTCTGTTCTGATCTGCTTTGTTCTGCCCTCTTTTGTTTTATTATCTTTAAAATAAATTTTTAAAAATCTCTTTCAACTTTACTGAGAATTTTGTCAGGAATAGGTGCTAGGATTTGTCAAATACTTTTTCAGTGTCATTTGATTTGAACATATGACTAATTTTCCTTCAGCCAATAGATTGTATTTTATTTTTTCAAGCTAAAGATTTTAAGAGGTTATGTCTCTTTATTTCTAAAGTTTGAATTATCCTAACTGAACTTACTCCCCTTTGATGATGATGGATACATTGTTTTGAATATTTCAGGTCTATTTGCTAATATTGTGTTGGGGTGTTTCAGGTCTGTGGTGAAGGGTACTACTCATGGTGGATTTCCTTCCCGAAATGTCTTTATGAGTTTGGGTTACAGGCATTCTTGTTTCATCGGTGGAGCTGGAAATACCAGTCTTTACTTCTATTTTTTTGGAAATTATTGTGAGTAATTTATATAACATTGTGCTTAAATATTTGGTGAAAACCACCAGGGAATCCATCCTTGTCTGGTACTTTTAAAAAATAATTAATAATTGAGATAATGCTCTTTAGTAGACTTAAGAGGCTTTAAACACTTTTTTTTGTTTAAGTTTACAAGTTCCTTTGTAGCACCTGGTCTATTTTCGGTAAGATTTCAAATGTGTGGTTATATAAGTTTCTTAGTATAATTTGTAATTTTTTGTCAGTAATATCACTATTATTTAGAATTCATACACTACTTTAGATGTTGGTGTCTTCTTCTTTTTTATTTTTATTTATTTTTTTATATATATTTGGGAAGCCTGACTAGAGTCTAACTGATTTTACTAAAGTCTTAACCAACTGCTAAGTATTCTGATTTTTTTCTGAATTATTGATTTAATTGAACTCTGATCTAATTTTCATATTCTTTTTCTGCTTATTCTGTATTTTGTGTTTGTTTGTTTGTTTGTTTTTTAGTATGGGAATCAAACTCAAGACTTCATGTTTGCCAGGCAGGTGCTTATGCCACTGAGCTAAATCCCCAGACCTCCTAGTCTGAGTTTTACACTACCTTTTTCTGTTTCTCATAGTTTGCTACTGTGGAGCCTTGGCATGCTGTGTAGAACTTTGATTTTTAGTTCTAATGCTTTTAGCATAATAAATTTCTCTCTAAGAACTATGTAACCTATATCATTTAGGATTCAATGTGTTCTTTGATGTCTATTTACCTTAAAACATTTAGTAAATATCTTGTGAGATGTCTATTTTGAACTTTTTGAGTGTACTAATATTCAAATATTTAGGGAATTTTTCCATCTGTTTGTCATTCATTTTAACTTTAATCTCCATATATTTAGAGAATATGACTCATGTCATATTTACTACTTTAATTTTTTGAGATATATTTCCATTTGACTATTAGATGCTAGGTCCTAGGTTTGAATCCCAGCACCACAGAAAAGCAACATAACAACAGCAAAACAAGTATTTTTTATAATTTAGAATGTCATCTACTTTGTAAGTGTCCTATGCATGCTAGAGAAGGAAGTATGTCCAGGAGCTGTTGAGGGGGGTATTCAATAAATGTCAATTAAATCAGGCTGATTGATAATGTTACTTAGATCAACACTGTTTTATTGATTTTCTGCTGTCTTGCTCTAACAATTACTGAAATACAGATGGTGTATTTTCCTCTTATAAGAGCTGTTTGTCTCTTTCAACCTGGTTTTCCATCAGGACTTGTTTGTATATTTATCTTGTTTCTTTGTGTGTTTAAAAATATTTTAATAAACTGTTTACTGTGAAGGATATTTATCTAAGAACTTATCTTTCTATCACTACATAGCATTTCCATTCACTACTGTTAATTTTCTTCTTCTGAAGTCTGACTTGTATAAGTTTAATATAGTTATTCTATATTTCTTTTGATGAATGTAACATGATATTTTATTATCTATCTATTTTCTAAACATCTTTATTGACATATATAATTCACTGTTTTCATACCTTATCTGAAACAATATATCCTATTTCATTATTTGTAAGCCACATAGTATCTTTTTTCTAAAAAATCTCTCTAACAATTCTATCCTTTACATCACCTATTTAAAACATTCTCACTTAAAATAATTATTGATACAGTAGGCAAGTATCTACTAGATTGCAATTATTTTCCATATCTGTAATTTGTTTAATCTCCCCACTTTATTTGAATTGGGCATTTTACATTATTTCAGTATATTTCATCTGTTAGCATATAAATAGCTGTTCATTTTTTAGTTTTGCTTCATCTGCAAGAGATGATAATATAATTTTACCTAATATTTGAATACCTTTAGTGACACTGTATCACTTCATACAAAGTAAAAATATCTACTAATTATAGCATTCTCAACTTTTGCCTTCTCCCACTTTCATCATGATTGTTCGTTTACCCACATCTTTAGTTGTTCGATGTAATGTCAGTGTGATTAATTTAAATGGCTATGTTTTAAAGCCATTGTATAAATCTTTGACTACTAAATTTATTGAGACATCGTGAGATTGACACAAGTTACTCTTGACCTCTACAATAACAGGATGGGCTCAAAATAGTGGCCCTGGGCACCCAGATGTTACGTAGTACAGTGAACTCCTGCTGGGCTGGCCGTGGTCACTAGACTGCTGCACATGCACTTTCAATTTCTTCTCTGAGGATCAGCAGTGTCGTGTGTTTTATGCCACATACAACATTCACTAGGTCCCCCCATGTGAAAGTAGCATCATCTGTTTAAAAATACCATATTATTTTCTTTTTCTCCAATGTGTACACATTTTTGATGGAATATATGCATATTTGGTGTAGTATGTATATACATATGTATGTGTATATATATATACAATTTTAAATTTTTACATATGTATATACAAATTTCATTCACTTTTTACATATAATTTCAGTTATTCTTTAACAAACATTCTTCTTTAGTCAACAGTCATCTTTATTTTCTTCTTAGCTTTTCATGTAAATCACTGTACATGTCTCTGAAAAAATGTTTTACAATAATTTGAAATGCATATTATTTTTGTCAATGAATTACTTCATTTTTTTTCTTTTCTGGTCTGAAGAACTATTTCTCCAGTTATTACTAGGTAATAATATAGGACATAATATATTATTAGTTATGAAATTCTTAGCAGTTTTTTCCAACATTTGAAAAGTTTTGGTCCAGTTATTTATTGTTTTCCCAAGGTGTGATAAAAACTATAATGAATCTTTATATTTAAAAATTATTACAATAAAAGACACATTGCCATTAATCCTTCTCAAAATTTTCCCTGTTGCTTCAAAACACTTTTGTTATCATTATTGTCATTTTCTGAAGCAATTCTGGAAGTCTTCTTTTATGAATGCCTTTGATTTTACTGTCCTGCTACCTATCAGGTTAAAATGTTTATTTTTCAAGGTCCTTTTAACTTGGGGAAAGAGCCAGGAGTCACATGGTGCCAGGTTTGGTGAATAAAGTCGACAAGTATTCAAGTTAATGTTTTCTTCTGAGTTTGCTATTCCACGGAATTACATTTGCTGTAGCTTTCACCATATCATTTTACCAAACTTCATAAAGATATTTATAAAACAGGATTTCCTGAGCTGCTTCAGAAAGTGATATTGACATGATTTGGTGTGTTCCAAGGAAGGAGGGGTATTCTGAGGGTGTTAATTCCAATTTGTCTTTTAATGTACTATATTCTAATATCAATATCCAATGTATAATTCAGTCACTACTCATATGTTTAATAAAAATTCTGCTATAATTCTTATTTTTATTCCCTTATAAGTTAGCTGTTTAATTCCCTGTTGTTTTCAACATCTTTATTTTTTCTTTGGTTTCCTGTGGTTTGAGTAAAATCAGGTCTGGCCGATGGAGTGTTTGACTGGAACCAATACCTATATTTTGCTCCTTCCTCTTCTCCATCTTCTACAGCTACTCAAGCCAACAACAAAGCCTAGTTTTCCATGACTTGACCCTGGTGGAAAAGTCAGAACATTGTTGGTCCTCCTTGTGCTCAGGGCGTTTCAGCCCCTCTCTCCGTAAACAAAGTAATAGTGGCTTGCTCTGTGACCATGTCTTGTACGGCGACAGAACTGCGTGAAGGCCTTGCCCTACTTCATCCAGAAAGTCTCGCTGTATAAGTGATACCCACTTTTTCCTGTGCTCTTGGTGTTCTGTGGTCCCATCAGCTTAGATATTTGGATCATGTGTTGAATGTGTGTGCATTCTGCCTAAGCAGGGAGCCCGAATAGTGGTCTGAAAGTTGAACTACATTTTATGTTTACTGAAGCTTGGTGATAGGGCTTAACACTAATGTCATGCTTGTATTTCTGGCTCATGGGCTGTCCTGAAGCTTTACCAGTAAATGTTTAAATGGAGCCTATGTCCTCTTACACTGTAGTACAATTGCAAGTTACTCTTAACGCTGAAGTCTGCGGCTGTAGTGGTCTAAAAGGAGGGACAGAAAAAACAACTGCAATATTATGTGTATCAGTCTTGTATCCTTGGGTTATGACCTTCGTATTTGCCCTAACCCAGATCTTTAGCTGAGATAGGTAAGCTAAATAGGGCCCATGCAGGGAAATGTTTGATATCTTTTCTTCAGGAAAAAAACCCAGTTATTGTGCACTTTTTCATCCAGATGGAGAATGCTTGACATAGAGGTTGCTCTTATCATTCTGTGTGCGCTAGGCACTGGCAGGCTGAGATTTGCAAGGGGTTCCTGAATAGTAGGCATTGGCAATCAACTCAAGAAACAATTCCACGTACAATTCATTGCTGATCGTTTGTTAAGGCTCAGACCTGAAGAGATCTCATAGCCCATAATGACAGGTTAATGGTAGACATTGTGTCTATTTCCTCCAGGCACACACACAGCACCGCTGGGGGCTGTGGATTACACCCAAAAATACCAGAAAAGGAAACATTCTTTAAAAGCCTCCAGCCCTGGGCCTGGTGTAGAATCTTACAAAATTATGGCAACTGGGGGATCACTTTTCACTGAACAAGGAAGACAGCTTTGAAACATCAACATTCTGGAATAATCCAGAAGAGAAATGGCATAAGCAGCATAATTACCCCAGTTCCCTGAACCCCAGGTGTAACACTGGTGTGCGTGAAAAGGTATCCAAACTCACTCTCCTGCCAGAGCCTTTCCTGACACTTCTTGCTCTCTGGCTTAAAGCTGTTGCTCTTTATGCATCTACTTTAAAAAATTCTTCCATCAAGGCCACAGACGAATGGAAACTAAGGAAACGGGGACCAGTTCCTCCCTGCATAAGGACACCCACACTACCCAGTAACAATTTTACACCATGGTTTGTGTATTCTATTGGGACCTTTTGAGGATATATTTAGTCTTTTCACTACGAGGTTGGAGTGAGAACCCTAAAGGTAAAATGCACAGAAATATATATCTAAATCTATTCCAGCAATGAGTTAGTCTCAACGGATTTCAGCGGAATGTCTGATGTTCCTTTGCATGGTTTTCCACATGGCAGACTTCTTAGTTTACTTGTCTGCTCTTCCATGAGACTTTAGTGAGGGAACTGCCTCTGTGTCCTCGGAGGTGGAGTCGCCCTGAGCTCAGTGGGTGTTTGTTGAATGATTAGTGTCTGAAATTTATACAGGCCTCTTGTTTTACTCTTCCTGGAGGCATAAGGATTTTACTGATCAAATCGAATGTTTTTCTAAGACTCTCTTGATAGGTTTATGTATTGTTTTCTGCTTTTTCTTATATGCTGAAGGATTAAGGCATTCAGGCTATACAAACCATGTGAAATATGACAGTATAAAATGTAACAAGGGTTTTGTTGATTGGAGAAAGTACATATGTCTAAACTTCGTCTATCAGCCATAAATGTCACCTGTTTGTTGGTGCTTTTGTGGCCTCCTATGTGAATTTGGAATGCGAAATATCTAGTAAATGATTATTGGTTCCCTGAAACCTTTGCTTGGAATCTGAATGATGTGGGTAATACTCCTCTGTTATGGAATCTTTGGTCTTTTATTGTCATCATTAGGAAGTTTACATTTCAATTGGGTTACATGAAAAGTTAACAAGAAGTAATTCAGAATAAATTGTTGCCTGCTGAGAACTTTTGCCTGTTTTAACCAATAGCCTTTACTCTCCAAGTTGGTGTGTGCAGAGGATTATTCATTGGATGTGATGCACACATGAAAGGAATGTTGAGCTGGAATTGCAAATGGCAGCCTAGGATTGCTAAGTGTGTATTTACCAGAAGTGGAGGTGATCACTTTCTCGTTAATTTACCAAGATTTAAATGTGCATTTTCTGTATTCACCGACACTTATTTTATGAACAGCCATCCTATAAATGCTGTCTGTAAGTTCTTCCTCTTTGTCTACCTTTTAATTAGATAGTTTACTTTGGTATGCAACAATGTGTCCTAGTCAACAGAAATCCAGTTTCATAGAGGAGGGAAGTGCGTGTCCCATCTCAGATCAGTGTCCATTTGCATTTTTAGCTCAGCTAAACAGGGATGAGACTTCTTGGTCTGCTTAACCCTATCTGAATCCCTTCCCAAATCCTGCCTAGAGCATCTCTCCTCTGACTTACTGATACTACCAACAATGTTTGAACAACGGCAAATGTCTTTATTTCCTTATAGAATATTAATTCTTCATGTGGTTTCATATTCGTTTTAAAGAAACTGCTACTTTCAGGAAGTGGCCTTTATTCAAGTTAAGGTTACAGTTCGTGACCCTTCTTGACCCAGTGTCACTCACAGGGATCCCGACATTTTCCCGAAAGCCAGGAATCTCACCTGCCGCTTCTCACTCCCGTGGACCATTTACCTTCTGCTGTCATTTTCGAGCCACTGCCCCCAATGCTCTCAGTGCTGCAGGTGGACACCCCCTCAAGAAAGCTCACAAATCATCTCTGGTTAAAAGGGGGCCGTGTCTTTGCCAAAGCGGCCTCTGTGTGGCTTGTCCATGAGGACTGTGGGCAGGATTATTGTTCATTTCTACCCTCAGGAAAATAAATCATCTACACCTTGCACATAAACATAAACAGCTGCTGAAGGGGTAATGAGCTAATTTTCTATAATGTGCTCAATAGTATATGCTGATATAGTTCTCTAAAAAGAAATTTACAGGAAGGTGAATGATACAAGAAAAGTTCTGGAATGCTGAGTGAGAAACAGATTACTGCTATTTGACTGCAGATTTTATTTCTAATGTGAAGTAACATTGGTATAGAAGATAGCATAATAACTAAGATTTTTTAAAACCTAATTTTTTAGTTTGTGCCTCTTCATGAATGCATCATTAAGAAAACTTTTCTGTCTGTTTATTAGCAGGTGTTATTTGTATCACTGACTACAAAGTCCTTTTATTTCTATTTGTAAATTGAAAGTATTTGGAAATGCTTATGTCTTGGTGCTAATTTATTTATTCATTATCTCAGTTTATTAGAAATGACCTTATACAAAAGAAAGAATTTCTGGCCAGTTAATCTTAAGATTGATGAATAAATTTGTAGATCCAAGAAAAGGACTCACTGGAGAAGGAGAAATATAAAGTAAAGTAAACACATGTATGAAGTTGGCAGGAGGCTCACTGGTGAAGACACCCTGACAGGTGACCCCTATTAGACACAGCACAGTGGCGCCATGGATGGCTGGGAGCATGTGTGCTCCAGTGGAACCAAACAGCACTGTCAAAATGCTAATCGAGAGTCATTTAACTATGAGAATATTTTCAGAGATCTGGGAAGGGTTAAGAATCCCAAAAATTGGTTACAAATTTCTTAGGGACTAGTTACAGGCCTTAAAGTAAAAAGGTGGGTGTCTAAAATCTGCCGTTCCTTCCCTCCACTGGTGGAACTCAGGCCCTGGTGATCTGTGGGAACCCCGGTGACACAGCAGGACCCAGGCTAAGGCACACAGGATGGCCAGGCAGGACTAGAGGCATGGAAAAGTCTCACACAACAGCAACAACAGGAGGCAATAGGAAGCAAGTTAGGAAAACCTGTGTCATGCTTGGGGACAAAGACATGAGGAATAGAAGCAGACTGGTGAGGGAGTCTTTTTGTCTTTTCTTGTGCTCTCTCTCTCTCTCTCTCTGTTTCCTAAAAAACCAGGAAGTACTTCACTCACAGATCTCTCAAATCCAGAGACAAAGATTAGACCAAAACCCAGGAAAAACCCACCTGGAATCTTGGCCAGAGGACATTTTTCTGGATTTCAACCAAGATTTCCCACAGAACTACAGACACTATGGGTATTTCACTGCTTTCATTTTTCTTTGTCTGATTGGTTTCCCTCTTGGTATTCAGCTGGATTAGTGTTTTCATTTTGTTTGTTTGTTTTTGTTGTTCATTTCTTTTGTGTTTGCTCATTTGCTTTCTTGTTCATTTGTTTTCCTCTTTTCTCTCTGTTCTGTTTTGTACTGTTTGTTTTTCTTGCTGTGTATTTTTTTTTGGTGTATGAAGATATTTTTATTTTTATCTTTCTTTTCCTTTTTATTCCTTCTTTTGTCTCTTGTGCACTATGTAGATCTCTAACCTTTATTTTTGCTTTATTCTACTCATCCTCTTTCTCTCTTTCATGAACTATCTGACTTGACTTTATGATACTGTCATATCAGTAAACATTGTCACTTCTCTTTCTGGTTCACTTCAAAAGCCATAGTCCTTCTCCTCCCATCCTTCTCTCCTGTTTCCTACAGTTGCCCAAAACCTGGATAATCATTCTGTGCCCTCCACCCTTGCTCCTGCTATATTTAATCACGCTCATCTCTCTAACACACCGCCATCTTCTTGAGCCCTCTGCCCACATAGACACACAACAAATCAGTCTACTAGCGGAAAATCCTTGCATCCAAGTTCCTGGTATGCTGGATTATATTATATATTTATAGACTTTCCTCCTATGTTTATAAATGTCAGGATAATAGTTACCGCAGTTTGTCATTAGGCGGATGTGCTTGAGTCTATTGTTATTACCAGGTTGAATAGTTTCACCAGGATGTCAGACATGCTATAACCAGCGTATTCTCCCTGCATGACAACACTGTGATTGTAAGGGAGCAGAACCATCACCATAGTGCAGTATCAAAGGAATGGGCCATAGGTCGGATAGATAGCAATTCCTCATTCTTAATATGTTGGGAAGGTGGGTTCTTGGCATAGACATAAAGACCAAGAGGCACCTAATTTACAAGACATCCAGAGAAACAAAGAAAGCCTGGACACCAGTGATAAGTCTATAGAACATAAGAAGTCTACAAGCATCAAAACAGAAAACAAAATAAGCTAGAAAATAGAAAATGATAAAGACAACAACAAAAAAAAGCAAAATTAAATCACAAATGCTCTGCCCACCCAGGACAAGTTTAGAGCACAAAGAGATAAGAGGAAATTAAAATCCAACAAAGGTCAGTCTCTGAAATGATAGCAGCAGAATGAAAAAAACAAATGAAACAGGCCATAGAAAAAATAACCTCTAAGGTACAAAAAGAAGTGATGATCAAAATCAAAGACATTAAAGCAAACACAGAAAACAAACAGAGGAGCTCAGGAGAAAAATGGAAACTATTAATTCCAAACTTAAAAAAGGAATGGAATCAATGAAACAGATCCAAATAGAAATCCAGGAGATTAAAACCTTCACTGAAAATATATGCAAAAGACTGAAGAAAGGTGAAGATAGAATGACAGATCTAAAAGACAGGAATATGACTAGAAATCAGGAAAAGAAAGATATCTTTAAAAAAAAACAAGAGATCATGAAAAGTCAATCCAAAAGCCACAGAATACAGCAAAGAACAACAACAGATTGACTGGGATCAGTGGGAAATTTGGAGACTCTGAAAAGGTCATTGAAAACCTCTACACAGAAATAAAGGCAGAAAACTTCCCAAACATGGATAAAGAATCTGACATACAAATAAGTGAAGTATGCAGAACTCAAAATAGCCTTGACCAAAATAAATCTATATCAAGGCATCTGGTAACCAAATTTCCAGAAATTACACAAGAACAAAATATGAAAAGCAACTAGAGAAAAAGAAAACACCTAAAAAAGAAAGCCCATCAGAATCACAACAAACTCCTTAACACAAACCCTCCAATCAAAGAGATGTAGGTAGTTCCAGCACTAAAGGAAAACAACCTTCAACCCAGACTGATGTACCCCAAAAAATTATCTTTCAAAATTGATGGAGAAATAAGAAACTCCCATGACAAAGAACAACTGAACAAATTTTTGACCAACAATCCAACTCTACTGAATGCTCTGAAGCACATATTAGAAGGAGATACCAAACACTACAAACACTCTTAAAAAATCTGAAAGTAAAAAAATAATAAATAAATTCAACAGGTACAAGGGGTCTGAGGGACAAAAAGAGCCTTACCTCACATAGCCATGGACATTGGGCTGTCCTCCACCAATACTGGACCCTTAGAGTGTGAAAAAGGAGAGAAGCCAGGACTCGGTTACTCCCCCCACTCTTTTTCTCCCTCCATTGTATTGCTTGATTAAGCGGTTCAAATCCAACTGGAAGCCAGAGGTCCTGTACTTAGGAAATCAGTACACCAATGTCAGCGCGGTACTCCAGAGCACAAATCAGAGAATTTCTGAGAGCAATCAGATGAATAAAAATTACCCAGCACACTCACATCTTTTATTACTCACTTCCCAGTGTTTTGCCTTGCTTAGGGAGGGTTACTGTCAAAAAGTAGTGAATAATTTCTGGGCTACATAAGTCTGCTTTAACTTCCATTCTATTGTTGAATAGAAACCAGCCATACCCTGCCCTGAAAGCCTCAGTAGTCCCATCAGTTATTGGTACTGCAGATTGTATAACATAGATGGAATAAGCAATGTAATGAGTAAAGAGTAGAGGAAGGAACACTAAAAATAACTGTCATGAGGCTTAATAATTATATTTTTATGCCACCCATGGCAACATTTCCCTTTGTCACTTTCAACCAAATCATGACTGGCTGTAGAGTATGGGAAGCTAGACAAAATCAGAGTCTGTGGCTTTTGAAGGGCATGTGTGCTCAGAAGCTTGCCCATCTGAAGCTTGACCTAGGACCTGTAGCTATACAGAATTTCAATCCTCACGTGATAGGTACTGAACTGGACTTTTCATTTAAACTCCATACACAATATATTTTTGTCCTTTCTTTTAGATTTTTTATTTTGCTTGTTTACTGAGACAGAGCCTCAACTGTTTTTGAAGCTAGCACTGATCTCACTATGTACCATAGGCTGGTCTTGAACTTGTCAGCCTGCTGCCTCACACTCCTGACCTTTGGCATTACCTGTATGTGACAAGATGCCGGGATTTGTGTGCTTATTAAGGTGTAAGAAGCAGTGGTTTTAACTGTGTGATCTTCCTGATGAGTTGGTAGGATGTGAAATCATGAAGGCTGGAGCAGATGCACTATGCCTACTCCTGACCATACCACTCGAGAAAGTACCCAGCCATTCTCTGAACCAAAATATTATGACAGATACTCATGAAAAGCTATGGGCTGTGGGTATAGCTCCATGGCACAGCAGATGCTTGGCAAGTACAAGGTCTTCAGTTTGATTCCTGGTACAAAAAAAAGTCATTACACTTAAAATTTACTGAAAACTTTTGTTGTGAGGATTGAAATTCTGTATAGCTACAGGTCCTAGGTCAAGCTTCAGATGGGTAAGCTTCTCACAAGACATGCTCTTCAAAAGCCTTGGTCTGTACTTTTGTCTAGCTACCCATATTCTGCAGCCAGTCATGGCTACAGAGTCGCTGACATCACTCTCGCAAACAGTATATCCCTTGTACCTGGGGGATTAAACTCATAGCATTAGATTTGCATTGATCCAATTTTTCCTTTTATATTCAGTGGTTGATTTCTCCTAGAACCTATTTTCATGCTTATTTCTGAGAATCTTGTTAAAGTACTTGGGAAATATCCTACAATCATAATTTATCTTCTGAAAGAGGAAGCCCACATTTCTCCTTCTGAACTGTACTTGCCTCTGAATCTCAAGGGTGAGCTGGAACAGAGCAGTATCCATTTTTGAAGCATCTTTCTAAGAGAATGTCATTAAGGCAGGATTGTTTGTCTTCATGTAAGGAAGACCTTTTATCTTAGAAAGAGAGGTCTTGTTTACGATGGTCAGGAAATTTCAACTGCAACTGTTCTGTCAAGGTCTCACCTTCATCTAGCTTGTCCAAATATCTGTACTCCAGTTTCGAAACTCCATTTCAACACAGAGTCCACTTACCTCTGCATATAATGCATTAAGACTGCACATTTAATGACGTAATCTTTTTTTTTTTTTTTTTTGCGGTACCGGGGATCGAACTCATGACCTCACACTTGCCACACATGTGCTTATGCCACTGAGCTAAATCCCCAGCCCTGACGTGATCTTTCTAGTCCAGCAAGAGACTTTCAGTCCTCACGTTTGTCTGCCCCAACTCCTCAGCACATTTTGTAATGTGCCCTAAATTTTCCTGAAGTTTTATTTGAACCTTCATTTGGAAATTCACTTAAATCCACCTTTTGCTTTTTATTTCAGAAATGTTCTTAAAGAAATTTAGAGAAATGTAGCACATCCATTGCAAAATCTTTGGAGCCATCAGTGTCATCTTAATGTGTCATCTTAATGTCTGAACATCCTAACCAATTAATATCTCAAAGCTTCCTTCTACCCAGCCGTCATCTGTCTAGGTTGCTTTTACATTGCTGGAACAAAATACAATGAAACCTCCAGTTAGAAATGGAGAGTTTGATTTGGCTCATGGTTTTAGTCCATGGTCCACTGGCTGCAGAAACAGGAGTGGCCTGGAGAAGATAATGAGCTCTACCATGGCAACCAGGAAGCTGAGAGAGGATGTGGAGCTGGGAACAAGGGCACACTCTTCCAGGTCACATCTCCAGTCGCCCACCTCCCTCCAGCCTCCACCTCCTAATGGTGCAGCCAGCTATGGTTTCATCAACAGAGGAATCTGCTGCTCAGTATAACACCCTGGGTCCCAGCTCTCCAAGCACAGAAGGCTTTGCAGGGACAGTTTTGTGCTAAGCCATACAAGCATTCCATGATACAACCTTGACTAATTTGAATTATTTTAACCACAGTTTGCTATGGATTGCCAATATCACATTTCCTAACAATAGGGTGATTAATTAGAAAAATTTCACGTAATGCTCACTACTGTGTAGCTATCACAAAATTGCACTGCCACGGGACCTTTTCTGACATATCTCACACTGAAGTATTTCAGTTTAATGGTTATGCTGATGTCACAAAATTAATCACACGATTATACTGGTCCTCTGTCATACATTAAAAACATGAATTCCCTTAAATCCTTTAATAACTGCACTAATTCCAAATTTCCAAAATACTGAAATCATCTGCAACGCACAGTAACGATGCTATGAAAATTTTGAAGTAAGCATTAAGTAAAACCATATTGAGCTTAAAGCATTTTCACTGACGTTTATTCATGACTGTGGCATTAAGGAGCCCTGTGACTGAAACCACTTCTAAGCACACTGGAGGCAGCGTGTCAGACAACCCTTACGGACAGGAAGCAGGTAACACACAGCAATAACAGCTAAACAACTACACAAGAAACTTTAAAAAATCTGTGTGTAGATTACCGTCTTCCATTCTCGTGGTTTTATTTCCACATCATGGCTACACTTGAGCTGCAAGAATGAACAAAGTACTTATGTATGATAATATGCAAATTAGATGCATAAAATTGACTTTGCATGATGGAAATGCACATGCAATTTTACCCCCTTTACCACTACCCATTATTAGTCTCTAGAGAGGGTAGCTTTCAGGACTCTGATTAAACACAAGTGGGTTTCCTTTGACGAACCTTTGTTTAGAGTTCTTTTTCTTTTCTCAGAGTTTCCAAGGTTAGAGAAGTGTCATTAAGTTCTTCGCTAAATGTTACAAAACTGTTAAATCATGAATTACTGCTCCCTGAATCCGCACAAGTTCCAATTCATCTTAATAACCCAGGAAGCAGCAAAAGCAGCAGATAATTATGTTTCTCTCAAGATCACAAAGCCCATAGGTCATTCTGTTTGGATCTGAATGGAAACTACAATAATGGAAGCCAAAACAATTAGTGAAATAATTCTGCACTGCCTGCATTATGGTTTATACCTTGCAACTCATATTTGTCTTGTTGGCAAATAATGCTAAAATAAATACTACTTAAAGTCTTTCAGTTCTCAGCCAGCTAGATATCTAGAGCTGCCTCTGAGGAGGTAATGTGAAACAGAACCTTACACTTCCTTTCCATTCTCTCCAGTTTTCAAAAAGCTAATAGTCTTGGCTGCTGAGGACAATTTTGAATTTCTAAGAATCTTTCCTAGACCTTCACTAGTAGTCATTCACATTTAACCCTAGCATAGATAAGTACTGTAGCATTCAAATCCTTGCTTAAGTGCCCTTGATATCTGCATATCTTTTTAAAATTATTCATCGTCTGTGTTTTCCTAAAGTTCAAAGTACTTGGGCAACAACCATAGATTGGAATTAAACATTAGGAATAATTGCTGCTTACCCTGCAAGGAGCTTCTCTGTTTGGTAATTTGGACCTCTAATATTGTAGAGACTGTTGTTTCAAAAATGGAGAACATAATGTTCTCCAAGCAGATGTTTGTTCTTTTTTCATCTCTGTTCTGTTCTGTTCTGTTCTGTTCTGTTTTTTGTTTACTTCTTTCAAGTAGATCATTAAAAATGACAATTGCAGCCAATTATGCTTTTAATCGTTGGATCCTAAAGTCATATTTTGCTCCATTTATGATCTGTGTATGATGTGTTTCTAGTCTAGTTTGTATGCTGATATCTGGAGAACAATGTCCAGATTTTGCAAAATCTTGCTCCAAGACTTTGTGTGTAAGGTCTCTATCTGTTTCTCTGAAGAACAGCATCCCTTGGGATCTGTTGATACGACTGTATGTGGTTGGGTATATGATTTGACCAGAAAATCCTTCATTTTTATCGCAACAAAGTAGATACATTTCAAATATGTTGCCCACACAGCCAGGTGTGGTGGTATAGACCTGTAATTCCAGCACTAGGGAGAATGAGGCAGAAAGATTGCTGGGAGTTCCAGGCCATCCTGGGCTGCACAGTGAGTTCACGAGCAGCCTACACTGAAAAGTGAGACCCTGTCTCCAAAAGAAAAGAAAAGTAAACAAACAACACACATATATGCATATACACGTATATGTATATGTATATGTGTGTGTGTGTGTGTATATATATATATATATATATATATATATATATAATATCTATGCTTGTGAATAAGACATTCAGATAAGACAGTCATTTCTAAGTAATGGTTCTGATTGAGATCTTGAGGCAGGAAAGAGAAACCCAACTCATTTGTGCATTTCTAGGAAAATAACAACCGGAACAAACAAGAACATTTGGCATTATCAGCATACAATGGGCTTGGAGTAGTCAGACAACTTACCATCAAATGCCTAACTGCTCTCAACAAGTATTAATGTCCTACAGATAACTCGGCATTGGTGTCTGCTGCAGAGATGGTCTTCCTCAGGTACGGAAGTGGTAGCCAGAGCACTGCTGCTAAGAGCTCATTCATGCCCTAGCTGATCACAGACTCCAGCCTCCTTATTTGCCATCATGCAAGTTCACTCTATACATTCACATGGTGTACATTAGAAGGAGCAGGCAAGCAAGCTTCTGTCTGTCTGTCCATCTGTCTGTCTCTCTCTTTCTCTCATCTTTTTAACTGCTATTATTTGGGGTTCTTCCATCATGGGTTCTTTCCAGGGGATAGAAATCTGCCTGGAAGATTTTCACACTTCATGCTGTTCCCATAGCGTCACCCATCTTCTTTCTGCCCAAGATTAGCTTGTCTCCATTTTTGCTAATGTTTGCTTGTCAGCTGCTCAAAACTCCTGCTTCACAGTCCATGAACCTATTTGTCTAAATGTATTTTACTTCTGAACTAATTCTTCTACAAAATGAGCAATTGTCAAATCTGGATTCATTGGAAATATCTCTTCACCTCATCTTGCAGTCATAACTGAGTATTGTATAGTTCAGTTACTATTTTTGGTTTGCACCAATATAGTGAGATATCGCATGGTTAAAATGAACTCACTCTCTGTTCTCTTCCTTCAATAGGTTTTATGTGATGTACATAGGTCTGCATGTATGACAGTGAGCGGGAATTTCTACGTTTTAGTGGGATGGTACCAAGCCAACTTCAATTTATAGTTCCTTGAATCCAACAAGACTGCCATTCATAATGTATGGTTCAAAACTCATGGACTGTGGTGCCTAGCAGTCAAGCCTTCAGTGTGCACAGCTTTGCTTAGATGACCAAGACTTGGTCCTGAACCCCAGGATCCAATGCTGTGATTCTCCAACTGAGGCTTGCCATGAACTCCCTTTGAGATCAGTTTCTACTCCTGACACCTCTGTCACAATAAGAACCATGATTCTCATGTTCCAAGCCCCAAAACTTGGGACACTGAGGCTGGTAAAACATCTTTTTCATCTTCCTGCTCCAGTTACTCAAGAGACTTTGTTGAACCTTACATATGCAGAATAGAAGTTTTGCTCATAGTGTTGTGTATCCCCTCAGATTCTAAATTAAGCCTAAATTAATTCTAAATTATTATGCTTTTCTATTTGTGTGATGGGATGCCAGATATAACAGGTTTGTTTTTACTTTAATGGGGATGTCTTAGATTTCTGTGATCACTGGGCCACTAATACCTTTTCTAAAATGGATACTTCATGAGTTTTTGTATAACAACTTTTCTCAAACTCAGTGGATTATGACTTCCATCTACTCAGACACTCTACATTTCCTTGTGTTGAAATCATTGAGCCCTTTCAATACCACTTATGTTGTGGGAACTGTACTCTTGCTACTGTACTATCGAGCACTGGAAGTAATTCTCTGTACTAACTGCATTTTGGTTGCTGTACAAACTCTATTCCTCTTTTATCCTCCCTTTTCTGATCTGTACTGACCACTATTCTTCTGGCTTTTTTCTATGATATTAATACATTTTTAACTTTCACAAATGAGTAAGAACATGCAATAATTTTTCTTTTTCTGTTTGACTTATTTGACATGATGTCATGTTATTACACATTTCTAGCCACACTGCAATTACTGGCGACTTCCTGACATTTAATTGGTGGGTAATATTGCACTTTGTAAACAGACAGCATTTTCTTCAAACATTCATCAACCAATGACCTCTCTTGATTTTATATCTTAGGGACAGCAACTAGTGTTGCAATATGGGTGCCAGTATTTTTTTATCTAAAGATTCAATTTCCTTTGCTTCTATGTGCAGTAGTGAGACTGCTGGACCATGCAGTAATGCTGGGCAGCTTTTTGAGAAACTGCTGTACTGTTTTCCATAGTAGTGGTACTAATTAACATTTCTACAGCAGTGTATGGTACTGCCCCTTTTTCGGAATGCAGCTCAGCATTTGCTCTTTTTTCCTTATTCATTCTAGCTATTAGCCATCTAAATATGAATATATTGTACATATTTTCTTCCATTGTGCAAGTAGCATGTGCACTCTATTGCTTTTTGTTTACTGTGCAAAAGCATTTCATTTTTATATACTCCAGTACACCCATTTTGCTCTTATTACCTGCATTTTGGGTTCACATCCAAAGTACCTTTACATATTCAAATGTCTCAAATTATTATCTAATATTTATTCTAATGGTTGTATAACTTTCTATATTGTATTTACCTCTTGGATATCTTTTGAGTTAGTTTTCGTGTAGAGTAAAAGGTCACAATTTAATGCTATTCTTCTGCACTACAACAAGAAATCACTAATAGAATGAAAAGACAACCCACAGTGTGGCAAAAAGTCCCGGGTAGTTGTTCTTCGAACAAGACTTAACATCTGAAACATATAAAGAATTAAAAGAAATCAAATTCCCCAAATTCCAAGACTCAAAAAGAGACATCTGAAATGAATAGACACTTCTCAGAAGAAGTAAAATTTCAAATAAATTCATGAAAAAAATGTTCATCATCCCTGATCATTTGAGAGATAGAAATTAAAACAATGTTGAGATTCCATATCAACCCAGAAAGAGTGGCTAACATCAACAAATCAACCAATAACAAATATTGGCAGAACTGTAGGGAAAAGGGAATCCTTCTCCACTGTTGGTGAGGGTGTAGACTGGTGCAGCCACTGTGGAAATCATCGTGGAGATTCCTCAAAAAGCTAGGCCTAAAGGTTGCATTTTACTCAGCAGTTTACCTGTTGGGTACCTTCCTGGAAGGTTTAAAACATTGTACCACAGAAATATATTTGCACCCATGTTTATTACAGTATACTTGGTAACAGCTAAATCTTGGAAATAACCCAAATGTCCTTCAACTGAGAGATGGAGAAAAAATATGTGATTTTGTTACACAATGGATAACTACTCTGCCATAAAGAAAGACAAATCTGAAACATTTTTAGGTAAAGAGATGCAACTCAGGGCCATGCTCTTAAATGAAAAAATTAGTCACACATGTAAGTACCATGTTTGTTGGTGTGAGGAACAGAAATGGTAAATAAGGATCAAAGTATATAATAGGTATTGCAAAATATGAAGAAATTGTTCAAAAGGAAAGGGAACTAGGGAGGAGGAGTGAGGGAAAAAGGAAGGAAGGGAAAAGATAAATAATGATAAAGAAAGGAAAAAATGGAAGCAAAGTTCGTAAATGGGGGAAGCAGGGCAAAGGGAAAAGAGGGGACTGAAAAAAAGAAGAGGTACTAGGGTAGATCATGTACAGGAGAAAACTCCCTGTGAGGAATGTGATCAGCACGTGTATCTAAATTGTACAGTAAACTTGATTTAAAAAAAATATTGTGACCTATGGATGCCTCTGTGCTTGAGAATCTACCAGACAAACTGCAACCAGGATAGTCACAGAGGGTAACTGAGAGCCCAGATTATGAACATGGTCTGGTAAGGAGAGCACACACCCGAGTCAGTCCCAGCAGCTGAGCTCCAGTGAATCACAGACAACCAACTTATTTAAATAAAGCAGCACGCAGCATTTTTCCAATTAAGTTGTGTGTCACTGCTGTTTTCTGTCTATGCATGCTGCCTGAACACGTTACGTTCACCAGGTTCTTGGAAATCGTCCTGCTTTGGCCATCTTCCCAGTCGATTTTAGAATTGTGGATAAAAGCAATTAAATTTTTGAAAACTAAGCATGTTGTATAGTTTCGTGTTTTGGGCCTCTGTTCCTGCTGATATGTGATGGCTATTTCTTATAGCTCCTTCACTATCTAGTAGTTTTATTCCCTTGTATACCAGGTTTTGCTAGGATTAAAGCCCGAGGATTGACATGGAGTCCACAAAAAGCAGTTGGGTGAAAACTGATGCAAATCTTTTGCCTTATCAGAGAGAGATGTCAATTTTATCTTTCCAAGAAAAGAGTATATAACCTTTTAAAACAATAAGGTATGTGTGAAAAAAGTTTATATAGCTCCTTGTTAAATAACTTCTGTGTTACTGGGAACAAAATTATCTCCCTTTGTCTGAATTTAGTTATTCTTTTTTGCAAATGATTTTACAAAAATGATTCTGTTTTTAGTTGTAGCCAAATTACTGTATTTTCTCTCCTTATGTTGTCTGTAGTAGAAATATATGCAATATCTTTTTAATGAGCTTATACAGGTAATGTTTAGTTTGCTATCATAACATCCAAGCTCATGCCAGAAATAGTTACAGAATAATCACAAACAGATTCACCATAGTGCAGATACCCTGGAGTTTTCTTCAATAACAAGATTTAAAACTCTTTTGGGTTGTGCATAGTTACTAATCATTTTTGATGATGGTTCCTTTGTATTCTGTATTTTTCCAGCATTATAAGTTTATAATTGAAAAAAATTTTGATGTATTCACCATCTAAAATGGAATATTTTGATATATGTGTATGTTATGAATTGATAAGAAACTTCTGACTAAACAACTAATTTATCTTCCGCACAGTTTTATGCACAAGTTTGTGTGTGTGTATACATGGTATGTTTGTGGAGGGGTGCGAATACTTACAATATACTCTTTTAAAAAGTTCACATGTATTCTAAAAAATTCACATGTATTCTAAAAAATTCTTAAAAATTCACAGTGTCAACTATTTTCACGATGCTGTACATTACATCTGCAGAAATTATTATTTTTAACTGAAAGTTTGAATCCTTTAACAAAAACTCCTAACTTCTCTCTTCTTCCAAACACTGGAAAATAATGTTTTAATCCTACACTCTGCATCTGTACCTGGAACTTTTTCAGATTCCACATGTGAGTGACAATATTTGTTTTTCTCTGTGTCAACTATCTTATTTAATATAATGTCTCTAGAGTTCATCCATGTTTTGCAAATGGAAGGATGTCCTTCTTTTTCATGGTTGGAAAATATTCCATTATATACCTCCATGTCACTACTGTTTTGGTCTATACACTATTAATCTTTTGTAGTAAGTAATGCTGCATTATAAATCAGTAAGCTAATACCTGCCCAAGTAAAAATCGCATGTAGAACACTGTGTAAAACACATGTGGACTTCCCTTTCTATTCATTGCGACTACTTGTCTAACATATTTCAAAAATTCAATCTCTAAAAGTTCAACGTAATTCTACCTGATGAACCACATAAATTCAGAAACCAAAAATGTTACTTACAATACATAAAAAAGATAAGTACAGCATGAAAAGAGCTGTTTCCTGTACAATTTACAATTGTCAAATAAAAATGCTCATCGTGGTGAGACTTGGGTACTCACTAATGCCCATGGATGTCAGGTCTGAAGCTATAATTCCACACAGAGTCCACTTACACACATGCTTGAAACACTGAGTTATATTCCCCCTTGCTGGTTTGGTTGCCTGGGAGAGAATGAAGTGAGTTAGCCCAGTTCAATTTCAGCCAGTTGATAACTTTGCCCTTGCACATCAGCTATCTTGAATCACAGCTGACTCTTTCAGGAGCTGTGTCATTCCACATTTCACTCTGTGTGCAAAACTCACATTTGCTTTAGTGCTGTCTGCCCCTCTGTGCAAGCTGGGTCACTCCGCAGAAGTATGGAGCATTGAGCAGGACCAGGGTCTAACTGGCAGTGAAATGTAGTCTCGGTGCTCCTTGAGAAGGAAGCTATTCTGCAAATGAAAAGGGACCAAATGAGTCATAAAAGGTGAAGGGAAAACCAAAGAAAATAGGAGGCACCTTAATTCCATACTCTTTCTTTTTCTGAGACCTATCAGGAGCAAATATACTCAGACTTTGGTAACTGACTTGAATACATAGTATTGAATACTGGCAAAGGTTTTCCTGTGAACATTCAAATAGCAAGAAATATATTCTGAAATTTGATACCTATTCTGAATTCAGAGATGATTTCCTATAGAATTTAGGTTGTGTTCCACACCAAAGATTCTTAAATGCTGTAATAAACTTTGGCTTTATTCAAGACTCTAATTTCTTTTTATTTGCATTACATATTTATTTGTTACAAAAAAGAGAAGAAATTAAACAGTGATTATTTTGGTAGGTGTTCCAATGACTATTAAAATTTACTAAAGTAAAGCTCACCTTCTGCTCTGAGGGAGTATATATGGATATATGAAATTAAAATATTCATATAAATGTCTATCATAGTATGAATTTACATTCCCTATGTTTGAAGTATTCAACTATATTAGCTCTGAAAAGCTAGGAATATCCAGCATTCACATTCCTAGACTATTTCATTGGAAAAGTAAAGACTCATTCTCCCCTGAAGGAACAGATTTCAGATTGGTTTTATTCTTCATTATGAAGCTCAATGAGGAAAGCCCGATTATGTAACATCCGTGGCGGCTTGGGAAACAGCTTAGCCAGCTTGGGCTGACAGAACAAATGACCGTCAAGTGGGAGGTTTGACAGACACTTGCTGGCTTCTCACAGTGCACGTGGCTGGGAAACCTAGCACCAAGGCACAGAGGAGTCTTAAAAGGCTGCCTTCTTGCTTGCCCAGGGTCATCGTCTTGAATCCTCTAAAGGTACAGAGGAGTAAAGCATGGGCTCTTGTTGCTTCTTGCAAACAGCAATCCCGTCCATGTGGTTTCTACGTGCACATCCTCATTGCTTCCCTGGGATGCACCCCTAATACTGGCACATTGAGGGTTAGATCAGGAGAAGAGCAAATCAGTGAGTCCCCTTCCAGTAGAATTTTCTAATGTTCATTAGATGAGTGAATTTTTCCCTTTTTTCCTTGATAGTCCGTTGCACACATGACCCAATAATGTAGCCATAAAGAATGTTTCCTGTGTTTTGCAATTCTACAATTGTCTCATTTGCTTTCTCCTGGCTTCCAGCGTCTTTTGTTTAAGGCTTAGTAAGAGCAGCTGTGAGGAAACAAGGACTAAAGGTGATGCAACTCTTAGCAGT
>PVJX010024925.1:0-27529 GCA_004027295.1 Dolichotis patagonum | reverse complement strand
GGGGTGTATAATCTTCTTGATGATTTGCTGCATCCTGTTTGCCAATGTTTTATTGAGAATTTTTGCATCTATGTTCATTAGGGACATTGGCCTATATTTCTCTTTTTTAGTTGTGTCTTTCTCAGGTTTTGGTACTAGAATAATATTTGCTTCCGGGAATGACTTAGGAAGAATTTCAAATTGAGAAGTGTTGGAAGTAGGTCTTCTTTGTATTTCTTGTAGAATTCTGCAGTGAATCCATCTGGGCCTGGGCTTTTCTTTGTTGGCAAAGACTTAATTACATTTTTAATTTCAGTCATAGAAATTGGGTTATTCATCAGTTTTACATCTTCCTGATCCAGCTTTGGTAGTTCATATGTATTTAGGAATCTGTCTATTTCTTCAGTGTTATCGAACCTATGAGAGTAGAGGTTTTCAAAATAGGTGTTGATGATCTTCTGTATTTCCACCAAGACTGTAGTAATTTCATCTTTTTCATTTATTATTGCATGAATTTGAGTTTTTTCTTTCCTTTTTATTGATAAGTTTGGCTAGGGGCTTATCAATTTTATTTATTCTTTCAAAGAACTAACTCTTTCATTCATTGATTCTCAGTCTCTATTGCATTAATTTCTACTCTGATCTTTATAATTTCCTCCCTTCTTTTGGCTTTGGGCTTGACTTGCTCTTCTTTTTCTAGATATTTGAGTTGTAGCATCAGGTTGTTTATTTGTGTTCATTCTGTCTTCCTGAAGTGGGAACTCAGTGCAAGAAATTTTCCTCTGAGGAATGCTTTCATTTCATCCCACAAAATCTGGTAAGTTGTGTTTGTATTTTCATTTACTTGTAGATATTGTTTAATTTCTTCTTTAATTTACTCTGTGACCCACTGATTGCCAAGAATGTATTGCTCTGTTTCCATGTGTTTGTATGGTTTTTGCAGTTTCTTTGATCATTAATTTCCAGTTTTGTGGCACTGTGATCCGATAACATGCATGGGCTAATTTCAATGCTTTTGCATTTACTTAAATATTTTCTGTGGGCTAGTGTATGTCTATTTTAGAGAATCCCCCATGTACTGCTGAGAAGAATGTATATTCTGATGTTTTTCGGTGGAACACTCTATATTCATCTATCAAGTCCATTTGTTCACAGGTGTGATTCAGTTCTGTTATTTCTTTGCTGATTTTCTGTCTAGTTGATCTGTCTCTCTTTGTCAATGGTGTGTTAAAATCTCCTGCTATAATTGTGTTATTGCTTATTTGGTTTTTTATTTCTGTTAATATTTGCTTTGAATAGCTGGGTGCTCTGGAATTTGGTGCATATATATTTAAGATTGTTATCTCTTCCTCTTGAAGTTTTCCCTTGACTAGTATGTAGTGACCTTCTTTATCTCTTTGGATCATTTTTGGTTTGAAGTTCACATTTTCTGCAAAAGCATAGCTACTCCCACTTTTTTTGGTTTCCTATTGTGTGAAGTATTGTTTTCCACCCTTTGACTTTCAGTCTATGGGTTTCCTTTTGTGTAAGATGGGTTTCTTGTAGACAGCATATGGTTTTATGTTGTTTCTTGATCATTCTGCCAGTCTGTTTCTTTTGATTGGTGAGTTGAGGCCATTTATATTAACAGTTATAACTGTTGTATATTGGTTTATTGTTGACATGTTATCTTTCTGCTGTTGTATCTATAGCTTTCCATTCTGGTTAATTGTCTGCCTTGTTTGGTGGTTTTCTCCTGTGTGTATCTAGAATGTCTTTCAGTATTCTTTGTAGGGTTGGTTTGGTGTCCATGAAGTTTTTCAGCTGTTCTTTGTCATGGAAGTATATTATTTCTCCATCCATTTTGAAGGACAGTTTTGCAGGGTACATCAGTCTGGGTTGGAAGTGGTTTTCCTTCACTCCATGCTCTTCTTGACTTCATTGTTTGCGTTGAGAAGTCTCTTGTGATTCTAATAGGTTTTCCTTTATAGGTGATCTGCCTTTTCTCTCTAACAGCTTTTAGTATTCTGTTCTTATGTTGGGTTTCTGGAATGGTGATTATTATGTGTCTGGGTGTAGTTTTATTTTGGTTATGGTGATTTGGAGTTCTATATGCCTCACTAATCCAAATGTCAGTTTCCAGTCTCATGTTTGGGAATTTTTCAGCTATTACTTCTGTAAATATACTCTTGTTATCATTTGGGCTGTCCCCTTCTTTTTCATTTATCCCTATTAATCTTATGTTATTTTTCTTTGCATCATCTTGCAGCTGTTGATCTGTTATTTCCTCATTCTTTGTTATTTTACAAAGATATTTCTTTTATTGGTCACTAGCTGAGATCTTATCTTTGAGGTCTGAAATTCTATCCTCACTTTGGTTGAGGCGGTTTTGGCGGCTTTCAATAGAATTTTTGCTTTCCTGTATATCTCATTAAATCTGATTTATGTATTCTGTTTGTTTCTTATAGTGTTCACTCAGGGATTCTATCTGTTTGCTTTGTTTCTCTAATTTTTTAGCTGTGTCTTTACTAGATATGTTCACTCTTTATTTCACTACTTTTATCATTTTTTCTTTTACCTGGGCTATTATTTCTGATTTGAGTTTCTCCATAGCTTACTCTAGTTGCTTCTTTATTTCAGTTGATATCATTTCAGTCATTTCAGGTGTATGACTTCTATTTTCTTCTATGTACATGGCTTCCTGGCTTTCTTGGGATGTGCTTGAGAGTTGAGCCTGCCTTTTCATCTTTCCTTTTGTCATTTTTGTATATTTCCTTGTTTTGAGTGGTGTTCCAGAATTTTTTCTGGGTTTGTGGTGAATCATCTCCTGATCCCTTAGCTCCTGGAGCAGTCCCAGCTCTCCCACAGGTTCTTTGCTCCTGAAATTGAGAGGCAGAAGCTGGGTGTGGTGAACTGGGGCCAGGGAACCTCCGGGGCACAATCCCCTGACCTAGGGGCGTGTATCTGATCTCAACAGCTGGTAGTGCTGGTCTTAAGCTCTCCCCAGGCCAGCCCAAGGGAGCCAAGAGTCCCCCTGTGTGGTCTCCAGCTCCTGGACTGAAAGAAGGCCACTGGGTATGGTGCACTGAGGCCCTGGAACCTCCTGGGCCCAGTCCAGTGAATTGGTAGTTTGGTAGAAACTCAATTGCTGGGAGCATAGGTCTGCAACTCTCCCTGGGGCACGGGGACTCACCTCGCTCAGTTCAAACTCCACTGCAGGCTCCTGGCTCCCTAAATTGAGGGGAAGAAGCTGGGTGTGGTGAACTGGGGCTGGTGGAACCTCTGGGGAAGCAATCCCCTGTCCTTGAGCAGAGTCCCAACCCCAATTTATTTTTATTTTTAATTAAACTATCCAGATACTTTTTGTCTCAAGCCACAGGAATTACATTATCTCCAATAAACTTTTCCATGTTATGATGTTACAACATCTACAGTTGTCAATTTAATCAAAGGTTAAATATGGGCCTCTCCAATCTATTTATAACCCCTCCAGCTTCCCTGCAATTGTCCACCATCCTTCTTCACTGCTTTCTAGTATGTCCTCCTAATTTGATTGCAGTTGATTCCTATTAGTCCTCCATTTTTACTAACATAATAACATGTCCTCGGACCCCAGATGTTGTGAATTTCTCATTTCTTTGCCTTTTCTCATGCCTTTCTTACCTTCAGAATTATTTTCTCCCTGGTCCTTCCTACAGCTTTGCTCCATGATCACTCTAAGGTTAAGATTTATTTTAGGTCATGAAGTCTTTTAAAACTGTCAATTAATATTTGAATATTTATTGAGTTCATCACCACTTGTCTATTACATTGTTCTTATCTTTCTTTTTAACTAATTCTTTTTTTATTTTTAAAAAGTGAAACAGAAAAAAAGGTAGACATAATACAAAATTTCAAAAAGTAACTAAGAAATCAATACTAGTTAATATATTATATATTATCTTAGAAATAGTTATTCAAATTACAAAATCTAAGCTTATAAATGAGCAAACAATGACAGCACAAACTATTCTTTTTGATGAACTGGGAACTAATTTTTAAAACATAAATTTATTTTTAAATTGATAAATAATGATTTTTATGAAGTTTAATGTGATGTTTTCATCCTATATTTAGCAGGTTCATTAATTTATGTCTTTAAAGCATTGTGATTTGATTTCTTACCTGTTCTACATGTATCTGGAACAATTAACCATATGAGGGAATTATTTTCTTCAGAGAAGCTGCAGTAATTATATTTCATCTAGTATGTGTCCCTCATCTTTATAGATCTTCCTAAAGTATACATGAGAACCATCGATAAGGAAAGCTTAACTAAATAGGCCTACTTATTGCAGATTGTTTTAACTCTTGTACTACAAGTCTAGAATATATTGTCTATTTTCATTCCTTCTAGTTTCTCCTGTCATTCCCTCATTCACTGTTTGCTACTTTCAGTTTACTGTTCTCCCAAAACTACTTTCACCTCAGATACTCATGTTACATGACATTTAAGCCTTGATTTTAAGTATTCATTCATTCTGAACTACTTTTTAATATTTCCTATTAATAAGCATTGTGCTTAATATTGCCCTCATATTGGTTACATTTTATTCTCATCTCTCTGTAATTCCTGTATTTGCTGTTCCTCTTCCTTTATTATTAGGTTCTAATTATGGGATTATATAAAACTGAGTAAATTCTTCTATTACCTATTTTTTTCATCTGCTCTCTTGAAGAACAGGATGCATTTCTTTCTTTTTTTTTTTAATTTGAAAGAGAATAAAACAAAAGGGGGCAGTACAGAGCAGATCAGAACAGGACAACATAGGCAACACAGTATTTTACATTAAGACAACTGGACATCAACAGTAGCTAACACCATATCTCTTACTTTGCTATAGTTGAGCATAGTTTCAAATACAATAATATCAAACATAACACAATAGTATAAAGCCATGCATAGAGTGAAAGAATTACAGGGCTTTCTGAACCGAATAACAGAAAATGATCAATGGGTACTATAATATCTCATTCAGGATGCATTTCTATAATTCCTAAGAACATTTGTTATCCAAAACTTTCAGGTGTTATTTAGTCCTGGCCTTTCTCCAGTATTTCAATCTTGCATTTCTAATACCATAATATCCATATCTGTAATTCTCTGATTTCTTTATTTTCTGGGGAGCACTTATTCTTGCACATAGTTAGACCCAAAGTGTCTAAAGTATAACTTGTATTTTGTCCAAGGCAATTTCTCCAAATTTCTTCTTAAATTTTAGAATTAACTTTCAATTACCATCTCTTAGTTTCCAAATTTGACCTTAATGTGACTTTCTTACCAGGATTATTAGCTGTTTTGATTTCCTCCCAGGAATGTGTGTGTGGATCATGCATACTGCCTGTTTTGGCTGGGAATTTAGAGATCTATCCACGAATACTCTTTAAATATATTACCAACATTTATACAATGGAATTGAGTGACAATACATTTTAAATTATTTAAAAAGTATATATAGAGAGATTTATTTACTTACTTTCTTTCACTTCTGAAAGTAGGATCAGTATTTCAAGAAAAGAAATGGCTATATGTTACTTCACCTATCTTCTTCTCCTAAAATAGACATTTTCTTGAAATCTTAATAAAGGTTTGAAGATATAAAAAGATAAAGTGATTTTTATTACTAATACATCATACATTATTTTCTCCTCAGAAATTCAGCCAATAGTGATCAACAAGTTTAAGCTACTCTATCACAAAATTTCAACAGATCTATGTCACAACGCTTCACACATTTTCATGCCTCTTCAAATATTTTGAATTTTTTGAAAACTTCAATAGGGTTCTGTTTATCCACTAGTGTTGAATTAATTTTCATTATGCTAATTTAATAATATTTTGATCAATTGATACATTTGAAGGAAATATTGTTCTATTTGATCTACCAATTAATACAACTTCACTTCTGTTTCACATACCTTCTTAGAAACCACATTCTATATAATCATTAATTCTCAAGTATTTGCAGATTTGTTTCTTAATATGGACCTAACATACCACAAACCTTCCTTTTCATTTTATCACTAAAAAGTTAAATCTCTGTCTCATTTGTCCTCAAACACAGTTGTGTTAGTTTCAACACCTGGCCTTTATTTGTGTTATTTTTTCTGTTGGAATATCAAACAAATATTTAATGAGACAAACATTAAGAATATGGCCTTTTCAGTTCAGAAACAATGAAGATGATATCTCTTTTATTATATCAGAGCAGTTTGACCTTGTATTAGTAATTTGACCTCTCTAAAATTCATTTTCTGAGACATAACTTAAAAATAATGATGATTTGTCTTTAACAATTACTAGTTAAAAGGGTTAGATAATGTAAATTGTGTTTTTTCAATTATTTGCAAAATTCCTGGGATAAATACTTGCTTAACAATTGTTAGTTCTTTACTAGAAGCAGTGATGAGTAGTAGTGGGAAGTAATAATAATATAAAAATGTCATGCTGGATAAAGAAAAGCTAGTAAAAAACACAAGAAATAGTCTGTCATTTGTCTTAGGGACTCTACAATGCTGATAAAAACAATCAGCCCAGTACTGTCTTAGTTACTTTCCTATTACTAGGACCAACACATGACGTCCACAGTTTAAAGGATGAAATGTTTATTTTTATTGACCATATACCACTCATAGTACTCAAAATGATGCCTCCTTGACCTATCCTGATACACCCAAAATGGTGCTCCTGATTCCTTGGGCATATCTCAGTTAAATCAAGTTGACATAGTTAAGGTTAACCGTGACAGACTTGAAGGTCAACCTTTTAAATATTGCACAACTTCCAATATTGCCATAGACTGGGACAAATATTTTCCCATACGGGTCTTTAGAGGGAATTTGAGTTTCAAACTATAACACAAGGTGTTTTCAAGCAGGGTCAGGTTCTCTTTGAGGACTTTTCCTTATCCATTTATACCTTCTGATGATTTTGGGAAATCTTTAGCATTTCTTGAGATGTACCTAATCCATCCATCTCTGAGATAGATCCATCTCTGCATCCATCATTACATGGTATTGTTAGTATTTATTTTTATTTGTACATTTCATCCTTTTTATAATGTTGCAATTCATTGAATTAGGACCCATTCTAATCCAGTATGGCCTCATGTTAACTTGATTATTTTCAAATAAATTCATACAAACACTAGTAGTTAAGATTAAGCATATTTTTGAGAGGATATACTTCAATGCATAAAATTTACTAATTTGGTCCTAATTCTATAAATTTATTCAGGAACAATACTAAGAGACAGAGGGAATAAATTCAAGGATTTTAAGAACAATGTAAATGAAAAACAACTGTGGCCCGAACATGCATATTTTATTAAGGAAAGAAATACATATCAATTCACAAAATTTGTTTTATAAGAAGAATCAGTAAGAATTATTTATTACTAAATTCTTTGGGAGAATTGAAGAGCGAGAAGAAAACAATGATGATTCATGGCTTCATGTCTGGACAAGTGGATGCATAACATACTGAAAAGATAAATTGTAAAGTGAAGTAGGTATGAGTTATAAATGAAAGATCCATCATTTTATTATCTAAGCTTTTCTTTGTTTGCACAGTGCTAGTCTGTGGATATAACAATGAGTCAGATGGTTATAAATTTGTTCTTATGTAGTTTATGACCCTGGGTAGTCACATAGTGATTTCTGCTATACTAGAAATTTCACAAAATTATGAAGAACAAATGAAATATATATTACAGTCATTACTGTTTTATAAAATTGCTTATGTGTCTGTTTTCATATCTGTTTATTATAATTGGCTCTTAATTTAGTCCTCATCTACTGGACAATTTACTAAGAAAATGTTTATACAATATGTTGATGTAATAATTTTCCACAAATTCATCTGCTTACAAAAGTACCTTTTACATAAGCTGTACTTTACTAACTATAAGATAATCTATTATTTTTAGCTGACTTCTCTTCCCTTCCAATTAGTCTATTTGACTAAAAATCTGTTTTGATGTACATGATATGCCCAGTCTGTTCCTCTGAACTGTGTGATCCTGTTCTTATATTTGGGTTCTTAGTAAGTTGCCACAGCTGTGTGTTAGTAGACAAATAACCCACTAACATCAAACTGAGGAGACAGACTGTGTGAAATCCAAATCAAGTTATTGAAAATCTGGACTTTGTGATAGACTTTGTGGGGTTGAACTGATTCTCTCTCTTAATAGGAGTGTGATCAGGGAATATTACCTCCCTTTTCTGTGCCCTTCAATAGGGATTATAATGATGATGAGTATTTCATAACACATCTGTGTTGGTGAAATGAACTAATACAAATAAAGCACTTATGTTATTGAACAATAATAAATCACTTTTGGAATCATAGACATGTCCAATAAATATTCTTTTATGCTATTACCAAAATAGACCATGATGACAAAGATCCCTGAGTAAAACAGTGATTCATTTAAAAACAAATCTTTCAATGGTATATTTATTTAGCCACAGTCTATGTAAGCCATATCTGATGAATTAAAATAGCTGTTAGCTTTTCAATTACATTAATTTCCTATGGATGCCATAACAAGCTACTCAAAATGGGTTATATTAGAACAACAGAAATGTATTCCTACATTTCTGGGTGCTAGAAGTGCAAAACAAAGGTAACACTGGGGTCATGTTCCCCTAGAAACTTGTAAGGGAAGGATCAGTCTTTCTTTTCATAGATTCCAGTAACTCCAGCTTGCTTGACTCACCAACATGGTCTCATTGTCATATACTATTATTCTTGTGTCTCTTTATGTAGCCTGTCTTTTTGTATGTGTTTGTGTCTATGTTATGCCTTGTTTTAGATTAGGGTCCATGCTTCAGCTGCTTATATCTGCAAAGAGCTTATTTCCAGTAAGACAGCCTTTAGTGTCACTAGTGATTAAGATTTCAATATTTTTTTTCTTGAGGAGCACAATTCAATTAATAAAATCCCTTTTGTAATGATTTTAACATATTTTATTAATATTTTAACAAATTTCCCAGGAATTCTGTTTTAGTAAACAGTATTGCCACAAACCAAAATTAGTTATATGAATTTTATTTTATGTGCATTTTAAAAATTTAGAATTGGTAAACAGTGAAATATGTTTTAAACAAGAAATTACTAAAACAAATAAATTTTTTTATTTCAATATTATATGTGACATTTGACTACTGCTACAGGATTTTCAAAGATCAATTTGCTAGAAATTACAGATAATTGAAGAAACTTCTGTAATATGGAAAATATTAGAGGTGGAATGGGTATGAGAATTTTCAGTAACAACTTGCACTTTCAGAAAATTAAGGTTATGAGCTCTTTTACTGTAAGAAACACATTTACATGTAATGTAACACATAAGAAAAGAATTAATGGGTCATACATTCATCATTTTCATGTACATAGATATAGTAAAAGATACTAATATCCATACTTTTCCTGTTAAAACGTCATTGTTGGAAACTGGAGGAAGCAAAGAACAACTGGAAATTAGAAAAAGAAATGTATACTGACATTTAATACTTAGGTGTCTAATGAAGGATTAAAAAAGTAGACCTATCTTTTAAATTTAGAAAGTTATAAAACAAGAAAAGAAGTAATTGTGTTTTAGGTATTTACTGGACATGCAAATAATGAATAATAGAGTCACTAAAGTGTAATTTCAGAAAAGAGAGTAGCAAGTACAAAGATCACAGAATCTATATAAGTAGGAACTTTGTTTTTCTTCTCTTATTTTATACTCCCACACTATGTATGTTTTTTACATATGGAACAAGATGAAAAAATTGAAAAAATATTAATGACAGTTTTATAAGTATCTAGTATTACTTCATATAAAATTAAAAATACCAAGGTATGAGCAATAAATAATCAGCAGAGCAAAATGATTGACAAATTATAAAACTTATATTGAAATTATCTGAAGAACAGTGATAAAAAATATAGATAAGTACTTCAAGAGGAGGATTAAGCCAAATGAGGAAGTATTACTGATCTCATGCCTTCAAATAAAAGAAAATGGTATGAGCAAAAATATGCAAAAAATATGCAAAAAAACCTCAGAACAGAGATTAAGAAAATTTTTTTGCTGAGGATTTAAATATTGGCTAACAAAAGATTGATTTCAACTTATAAGAAAAAAGTGTTACATTTTGGGAGCATATGAAATGTAAGAGATAGTAACAATACTTTAATAAGTATATACTATGTGAGGCAAATTGTAACTGCTATCACATTGGATATTTATGAGAATTCTGTGAAGTAACTATTATTCCCATTTGATGTATGAAAACATAGGACAATATAAGTAGCCAGTTCATAGTTACATTAACAGAAAGCAAGAGCTATCTTTCAAATATTTTTACAAATTCCAAGCCTTACCTACTGTAATGTGAGGAATTCTCAAAGCAAAATTTTTTTCTAAAATTGATAAAATATGTCATGTTTTTCATACAGTTAGTTTTATGGAGGGCTAGGGACTATTGCCAATAATTTCTAAAGCCAGAAATTATTTATTTTAGAAAATACTGGTATATATCTTCAGAATAAAGTAAATCAGCATAACAAAAAACATGGAATAATATACCTTAAAATGCCCATAAGAAAGCACAATTAGGTAATATTAGAACCTTCCATTAGCACATTATTGAAACCCTAGTCAACAAATGTGGCCATGACTCCCAGAGACAAGGCTCAAAGAACCATATTTGTTCCTGTTGAGGGGAAGTGAAGCAGGGGTGCTCAGCAACCTTTGCAAGATGCTGCCCAGTGTCAACATGCTAAGATTATGAGCATGTTCCCATGTGTTCTAGTGTCTTCTGCTGCCACTTCATTCTATGTCCCATAATTTAGAATTTCCTCTGAGTCTTATTTCTGCATTTTGTTTTCCCTACCCTATATCGGATTTGCTTTTTCTATGAAAATATTTCATGAGTTTAGACAGCCTTTGCTGCAATCAAAAGATTAAAAAGATTCAATTTGGATAAAGCACTTTAAAGGGAAAATACTATATTTGTATTCAAAAGATTCCAATAAAAATTCTATGGTTTTATTATTTATGTGTCAAACTTAAATTTATGTGTCAAATGTAAATTTTTAAAAATTAGATTGAGAGAAGAAATGAAGTAAAGAAAGTGCAACTAACACATTAATTATGATTAAATTGTTATTTCAACACTGTGAAATAAAAAGTTCACAAGAAAGCTTTTAAGACTACTTAAATGAAAGCCCAAAGTGTCAAGGTAAGTGGGAAGACAGATGAAAAAGGTTTAACTAGAACTAATGTTAAATGCATTTTTGTCATAGTTCAAAGAGTTTAATCACTTATATAATTTTATGTTTTTGCATATAAAATTCATATAGTGGCCAAAGATCTGAGTTCCCATATCCATTTGCTAATAGCTATTGAATCAGAGCTGAGTTGAATGAGCAAAAAATCTATAGAAAGATGGCATATAACTTTCAAAGCTAGGTTATGAAAGATAATGTAGCTTCCTTATGAGTTTCTTGTTTCTTGTGGCTAATACTGAGTGATAAATTGGGAATGCGACAGAGGTTCTGGCATTCAGAAATATCCTTTTCATATTTTGATAGTTAGAATAATATTTTAGATTTTTTACTAAGATTTTATATAGACATGTATTAAATCTCATTTTTTATTTATCTAATCAGATATACATTGAGAATTACAAGCTCATTGTAGATGGTGATTAGTGTAAAGTGTTAACGTATTTGACTTTGGGATATACCCAGGGATCCCAAAGATTCCTGAGATTGTTAGAACATATTTCTGGAGTTGTCTACTAGGCTACAGAGATGTGGCCTCAGGAGTTTATGTCTGGTCTTCGCCCACTTCCTTTCTGATGCTGTTCTCCTGCTCTGCTTCCCTGCTGCCATCAACTAAGCAGCTTTGCTCCAGTGTTACGGATTAAAAACTGGTGGTCAACTAACAGGCAGTGGAACTAAATCACCATGTTGCTGAGTGTAGATGTTTGACCTGAGGAAAGTTGCCAGCATAAATAGAGATGTAGAGAAGAAGAGAGAGGCGTTGAGACATTGAGGCATAGTGGGTTCTCCTATGAATTCTGTTTGAGCCATTAGGTTCTGCTGAAGAAGCTCTGGTCCTCACATCGAGCATTGCTTCCTGGCTCTGGAGAGGAAGACATGTGCCACTTGGTCTCCAGGATGAACTCGTCATGCTGGCTTCCTGGCATGTACTTGACTGTTCTTGTCGTTGGAGGAGCTGGGGGCCTCTGTGTTGCTGAGGATGGCTGTGGTACTTTTCAGGACAGCTCTACTCTTTGTTGTGAGTGTGACTTCTCAGTTCCAGCACAGCTCCTTAACCCTGCTGGCATAGACTTTCTAGCTTCCACCACTGACCTTTGGGCCTTCCCAGCACAGATCCGTAAAACAGAATGGCATGAGTCCTTCTTCTGGGCTCTAGACCTCCAGGTGGACTCATAGGAGGCATTGTCATGAGCTCTGGGTCTTCATCTGGACTCGTGGGACATTGCTGTGGAATTTAGGCCCTTAGCTAAATATTCTGTCTCAATGTTGTGGATAGATTTCCTGCATTTTCTTGTGTTAACTCTGGGTGACCATCATAATAATAATATTATAAACTCCATGTCCTGATTCAACTTGTTCTCTGCACAACCCCTGACTACAACATCCACTATGTACTGTATCCTGATTTTCCCGCCATGGAGGCAGGCCATGGTACTGAATCCCCTGAAACTGTGAGCCAGAGTAACACTTCCTTCCTCTAAGTTGGATGTATAAGGTATTATGTGCTAGCAATGGGAAAACTGGCATTACACTGTGTTAGGTACAGGGAAAGAAGTAGCACATGATATCAACCCCTCCAGGAAGTGAACAGCCCATATATCATTAAATTTTAGTGTGGAATTAAAATTAATACAGTTTACAATTTACATTTTCATATTCTTATTTAACATAAAAATTAAATTTGTTGTTTTTATATTTATACTTTAGTTTTCCTTGGGTAAAAATTTCCTATAGTTCTGATGAAAGGTCAGATATTTTTCAGTATTACTAAAGAAATGAAAGACAAAAATAATTACAAAATTTCTTTGTTTTTTAGAGAAACTATGGAGATAAAATTATGGCTTGAGATCTGCCCTATTCCTTCACTCATTTATTCAGTGAGTTATTGATTCCTTCCAGAAGCACTTACAAACATTACCAACATATCTCCAATTCCTGAAGCATATTAAAGATTACAAAATGACAAAATACTAACAGCTGTTATTAAAGTTTAAAAGGTTTATTATGCTGTTTTCTAAATCTTTGACAAAAGTAAAAAATTCTTTATTGACAGTATAAAATTATATAATTTCATATTTTATTTTTAGAATTAAAGTTATTTGTGCAATTTAAATATATATAATGACCACATTCGTCTTCATGAATGTGTACCTATACAGGATATATGTTCATTCCTTTTTTCCCCATTTCTTCCCTTCCCTTCAACCTCCCTTCCTGTACTTGTTTATAAAGATTTGTTGTCATTTTATCTTTCTTTTCTGATTTTTTCCTTTTTTCTTTTTCCTTTCTCCTCTCTGCTTCCTCCTTTGTTTTGAAGAATTTCTTCCTATTTCATAATATCTGTTATACATTCTGGTTGTTACTTACATTTTCAGTTTCTCACACCAGAGACACAATGTGATGTTTACATATGTGTGTTCAATTTATTTCACTTAAAATTATGGTCTCCAAGTCCACTCCATTAGCATTAATGTCTCTAGTTTGTCCTTTATGGCTGCATAGTATTCTATTGTATGAAAAATTACAACATCTTTTTTATTCTGTCATTGGTTGACAGGAAGTGGGGTTGTTTCCAAGATTTAGCTATCATATACTGTGCCACTGTAAACATGGAGGTGCATACATCACTGTGGTATGATGTTTTTAATTCTTTGAACTGAAAAGGGGAAACTCTGAATCAAATGGATGTCTATTTCTAGATTTCTGAGAAATCTCCACACTGATTTCCATAGTGGTTGTTCCAGTCCACACTTACACCAACAGTGGAGAATTGTTCCTTTTTCACTACAGTCCTGTTAGCATTTGTTATTGGTTGATTTTTTATAATACCTAGTATTTCTGGAGTGAATTGAGGGGTTTCTGATTGACTCTGAAAATCTTATGTTGTTCTTTGCATCATCTTGCAGCTATTGGATTGATTTTTCATGGACCCTCACTAGTTTTAGGTTGTATTTTTTTTTGTGGACATTAACCATATCGTGCCTTCTAGGTCTGCTATTTGTCCTTACTTTCATTCAGTTGATTGCATATACTTTCAATGGAAATTTTAATCTCCTGGATGTATTTTTGAATCTGATTCATGGATTGGCATTTCTTTTCTAAGTTAGGCATTCATGGCTTCCATCATTTTCCTGAGTCCTCTGGGTTTTTCTTATCTGCATCTATTTTACATTCACCAAGCAAATCTTCCATTTTTATTATTTCTTTTTTTAATCTGAGGGGTTATTTTTTCTGTAGTCTTATTCATTTGTTTTTGTATTTCTGCTGTTGCTGTTTCAGAAAATTCAAGTGGGTGGCTTCCAATTTCATTTAATCCAGTGTCCCCTGAAATTTTCCTGTGTGTGCTGGAGGTCTTGCATTACATTTTGCTTCTTTGTCTTGTCATTTTCTATTTTTTAAAATTTTATTTTGTTTTCTGTGTTGATGTTTATAAATTTGTCATAGTAGATAGCTTTATCACTATTATTGAGGCTTCCTTAGTAAATGGCAGTTTTTCAGAGATGTCATCTAGGTATAGATAGTCCTTTGTTTTTGCTTCTGTCCTAAGATTATACATTCCTAATTTATTAAGGGTGAGATGTTGCTTTCTATTTGACTCCACCCCCAGCCCTTTGGTACTGGACTTTGGAGAGGGCTATGGCACCAAACAATCATATACTGTTGTCATACAAGGGAGATCACCTAGTTGCAACAGTTAGGACATCCTGGCTAAATTAGTACAATTAACACTGACACTAGCATCAAGCATAGCCTAGAAACTGGCAAACCATGGTAACTATCAATTTGGTACCTTTAACCAAAGGGACAAGTTGTACAGTTATATAACAAAATCCAAGACAAATTAGGAACTTGTGTGCACAGAGTTTCTCTTTAGTGGAGGTATTTTACCCTGTGGTGGAGAAATTTAAGAAGTACAGTGACAAAACAAAGAGAAGTGAAGTATGGTACAAGCAAAGCTGATCAGGAAAGAAAGAATGAAAGAGAAAGCAAAGGATTATTGAAGTGAACCAAATAGAATGAGACACTGTTCATTCACATGAAAACATCACAAAATCCATAGATATGGTTGAGGAAAGAAAGAAAGAAGACATACAACAAAAATAAAGTCATAAACCAAAACCAGCACCAAACAAACCAAACTAATCCAAACCAAACCAAACCAAACCAAACTAAACCAAAAGTAACCCAACACTAAAAGGAAAACAAAACACACAGGAAAATAGTAAAACTTCTCTGGTGTTCACAGTTCTGTGATAGTGTCAAAATCAGAGGTCAAAACTGCTAGACAACCTCGCGAGTCCTACAGTAGGATTAGTGCCAGATGTGGGACTGATCTTGTCCTCTGAATGTGGAGCTATGACCAGCCTTCAGCAGCAGTTTTCTGGATGGTCCATCTGTGTTTTTCCACTGTCACCACCCAAAGCTGCTTTCACCACTGGCTGCAAGTTGGAGATATACTAGTTTCCTTCTCCTTGACCCCATAATCCAGGCTGTTTGCACTGATGGTCACAAGTCAGTGGGCGTGTTGACTTCCTGGCCCAAGTGTGCTTCAACCACTGGTCACGGGGTGTGGAAGTGAAAGTTTCCCACTCCCTGTTGCTGGTGTCCCCATGCAAGGTTGCTTGCTTTGCTGGCTGCATTCTGGCAGGACAAGAGAGGTCAGGCTGTATCCTCAATGCTGCTTCCAGTTCCTAACTTTGTTATCACAAGAGGTTCCAGTGTGCAACAGTGTGAAACAGAGAAAAACAAAGGAAAACAAAACAAAACAACTGGCAGCCCATCACTTGCCCTGTGTGTGTCAGCTCAACTTGTTGCCAGCCTGCAGAAAATCAGAAGAGGCAAGAGGCCTTACATTCTATGTGGATTGAGTTTGCCACATATTTGCAATCTCTCCATTTATGAGGGGTTGGGGGAAGGCTTTTCAGGAATAGCGGTTCCTGCACCTCCATCAGGAAATAAACCCAGGGCAGGGCTGTGGGCTGGATAATCATTTTATAAAGTCCTGTGCCTATGTTTTGTTTGATGTACAAGTCTTTTTTTCAGATTTACTTTAGCAGCAGGGTAGATATTCCTTTCTTCCAATTACCTGTATTTTTAGTTGATTTTCTCTGAGTAGCTCCAGTATGGCTCCTCTATTCAGCCATAGTGAACCTCCTATAACTTCATTTTCCACATTCTCATTTTATATTATTAGTATATGTTTGCAAAATATAATAAATGACTCCATGACGGAGAATTTATATGTAGCATATCATGTTTTGACCCTTTTTATTTCCCTTTACCCTCCCCTCCCATCTGTTTTTCCTCATATGTACATTTCAGAATGAAATGTGGATTAGAGGCATTTTGGGAGTCATTATTTTACATTATGTAACAGGATAATTGGAGAAACGACACTAAGGAGCCTGAAATGCAGTGGTCAGTCAATAAGTTTTATAATAATTAATTTTTGATTCATAGGTAGTCAATATTTTATCTTGTAATTAAAATTGATGTATAATAATATTATAGATTTCTGGTTGTTATTTAGTATTTTCTGGTTGTTAATTGAGTATGCCTGATTATGTGCTTAAATCTATATACATTTGAAATACAAAGAATATTATCTGAGCATTATCGATTAGAAGTAAAGTTACTTCTTAAAAAAGTTTTTTCTTCTTAATATCCATCCAAGTTTAATTTAAAACAATTCAAACCTAAACAAAGAATAACTCAGAATAGATTTTCAGACTTACAGTTAATTAACAATTTCAATAAAGAAATGGCTTATTAAGTGTTTTACTCAAGTGCTTTAGGCTAATACTAGAAACACAAAAGTTGAATCATAGTCAAAGTAGACTAAAATTTCAAGAAATTCTGCATGTTTAACATACCCCTTTGCTTTCCCAGAAACCCTGAAGTTGTTATTTTTAAGCAAAGTGAACCTAATGACACGTTTTTTCTTTCCCTGGTGACTTCCTATAGCTTAATTAGCTGATTCAGGTCAACTACCTGGTTCATCAGTTTTTGAACATCTGAGACTTGGTCTTAAATTCCCTTATGAGAAGTGAATTCCCAGCACAAGGGCCTCGTGGGTGTATGTGTGGGAAAATAATTTTGATCAATTAGGAATTAATGATGACCTTGCAGAGGATAGAAGTGGACATAATCATAAAAGTTGAACATATATCACGGAGAATGAGTAGTGCACTACTGTTACATAATTGGATGACATTAAAATGAAAATATCGATAAATACTAATATTCAGATGCCTCTTGAGGAAATGAAGAGATCTTATGTGATACAGCCCAAGGTATTAATTCTCAAATTTCATCCATGATAACTTAGAATTCTAGAAAGTGAATCTACAGAGAGGGAACTTGGAACAATTCTAACAAAACAAAAATAGATTAAAATGAATGGACAAATGGAAAAAATTCCATAATATTGCTATATATTCCATTTTAAGAATAGGAACACAGAGCTTTGATTATGTGCCTATTTATTTCATTTTATATTATTACTTTTTGAGGTACAAATTTCCCTACATTGTCCAGGCTGTCTTTAAAATCCTGATCTTTTCTCCTCAGCCTCTGCAGCTAGGATTATAAGAGAATTCCAAAATGCCTGGCAGTGCTGAGTTAGATTCCTTATTTCTACGTCTTAACAGTGCTCCTAGAAAAAATTGTTTCTAAAAGTGAATATTCCATAGGCAATACTAGAAAGTGATACGAGTTAGTCTTGTTATAACAAGCAAATGAGTTAATAATAGTGTCTACCTGTCATACTTTCATGTGACCATGTAACGTTACCCATATACCATGCCCAACTTAAGGGCTTAAGAGAACTATTTATTATTTCTCAGAGCTCCCACTGTTGACTGTCTTCGCTGGGTGTTTCTCATTTGGGGCTCTCATGGAGTTGTAGTCAGTTATGCTGCCCCATAAATGCTCAACCTTGCTGAATTTCCAAGGTAGCTCATTGATGTGTGTGGCAAGTAGTGCTGACCCTCTGGGCATCCAGCCTGTCCATGTGGCTTGCCCATGGTCAACTACATCATTTACAGGACCCAGACACTGCAAAATGAAAACACAAAACCTTTTGTTCAAACTTCCTGAGAAATTCAAGACAGTAACATCACATATTGCAGGCTCATGAATGGAGCTCTGGGCCTAGGCTTCTCACCATGTAATGTCTGCCTCTGAGAAGAGGCATTCCAAGAATAAACATTCCTAAAGGTTAATAAGGAAGTGTTAAGGCTTTTATAACCTAGTAGGTCACAATTCTATTTGTCAAAAGGATATCAAAAAGCCAGCCCAGGTTCAAGGAGAGTAGAATTAGACTGTTTAATCACTTGGTAAGAGGAGCAGCATTCCTACAATAAAAGAGAAGAATAAATGGCAGCCATATTTGGAGATTATTCAGCCCATAACCTTGAGATTATATGTAATTTATGTTTTCTTTTTTTTTTTGGTTTGGTTTGATTTTTTGAGACAGAGTCTTGCTACACAGTTGGCCTTGAACTCAGTAGGTAGCCCGAGCTGACTTCAAATTCTTGGTGATTCTCCTACCTCAGCCTTAATTATAATTATTAAGGGAGACAATCCATGTTAATTATTAGCAGAGTACCTGTCTTATAAAAATACTTATATAATTATTCATTATTTCTCCAGATCATGAATTTGAGTGGGGAAAGCCCAAGGGCCTATGACTTTGTTTATCTGTTCCATATCTGAGTTAGGAATGTATGTACTATCTGATTTTATTTTCACTCTTCTAAAAAATCTGTCCTGAAACATATTAGGAAACTAAGTTCATTGCTGTTGGATTCTGTAATGACTAAAGCACATTCTTAAGGCAATTATTAATGAATTTAATGCTATTCTCAATGATAATAGCCTTTCTCTTTTATCTGAAGGTATTTTGCAGAAGTGGATAGTTTAGCTTTGGCATTTTTGCCTATTAAATAACAATCTGCCACCTGTAGTCTATTGTCTCACCACATTTATCTCAGATGAGTGCAGAACAAAAAATGAAAATAAATTACTTTAATATTGTACCTTTTTCTCACACTTTACCGTAAAGTGTCACATTGTTTGAATGCATGTTAGCTAGTGTGTAACTTGGGATTCCAAGTTATAAAAGCTTTTTATAATCTTTCATCATTTAATATTATCTACTTCTCATTTGATGTCTTTTGTTTTCAGTTTGTGCCAAAAGCAATATAATTTTTCAATTAGAAAGCAAACATGCTTTTTAAAATGCGATGGTGTTTCTGGCATCCAAATTTTGTTTAAGGGCACTAATAGTATTCTAAAAAACTTTGTGTATGACAGTAATTTTAAGTGAAAACAACTACAAAATGATCATTCAGGACACAACAGGACAGTGCCTTCTGTTGTGATAAAGACATAAAATGCTCATTTACAAAACTGTGTCTATGCTATTGTACAAAATATTTGGAATTTACCAAAGAACTTTTGAAAGTCCTTTATTGCAGAAACAATGTCAATGGGTTGAGGGAGTACATAAAATTGAATCTAAGTATATCTATAATTAAATTTTGAATAGTTTATATATTTTTTGAGTTCTGAAGCATGAGGGCTTTGATATTCAATTTATAAGAGTTTATTCTTTTTGAACTTTAGTCCTTTCCTTATTTGTCCTGGACTCCTATTTGTATATATATATAAGAAATATAGGTATGACTATATATACAATATGAATATATATAGTATATGAATATATATCTTCATCATATAAGTAATATCCTAATATATCATTTCAAAAATAGTTTATGTAACATAAGTGACCAGTACATTATTTTTGATTAATAGTAAGTACAAATCTTGGTGAATTTTTGAACACATCTGTGTACCCAGCACACATGTCATCACCTGGATTCCTCCAATGACTAAGCTATCTCTCATTAAAGATAATCACTGTCCTGAATTTTTCCCATTAGATATTAGCTTTTCCTACTTATAAATTTTATATAAATGGAATCTGACATCCTCAATTCCTGTGTGCAACTTTTTTTGCTCAAATTTGTATTTGTGAGTTTTAACCATACAATTGCATATTAGAATAATGTTTAGTGTCATTGGTTTACATTTCACTCTGTAAACATATCACAGCTTTTCTATTCAACTGTTGGATATCTAGGTTGTTTTTAATTTGGGTGTTTGGTTAATAGTGCATCTATAAACAATCTCAGGCCTTTAAATAAACATTAGAACATAATTCTAGCAATGAAATGGTGGATCATAGAATGTTCATACGTCTAGCTTTAAAGGATACTAATAGTTTTCCAAGCGTCTGTCCAATCCATCATCTTACCAGTGATGTATTAGAATTCTAGAGATTCCATCTCCTTGCAGTTTTTGTCAATTTAATCTTAATTTTGGTCATTCTGATCAAATTTTTGTTCTGAAATTAAACATCACTCCATATGTTAAATTTGTTATGTTTTACCTCTTTGTGGGGTGTGTCTCTGTCAGTCCAAGTCTTTATCACATATATATGTAAAATATAACTATTAAGGTAAATTATATTTATAGTTTCTCTCACTATTTGCATTGTCTTTTTAGGTTTTTAAGTTTTTTTGATAGAGTCTGTGACTTAATATAGTAAAATTTAAATTTTTTTCTTTTATACATGTATTTTGACAAGTATTATTTGGAGAAAACTTTGAAAATGTTCTATTTTCCAAAATGTTGTATTCTTAAGTATCAAATGTAGACACATAAATTATCTAGAATTAATTTTTGTAATTTATGTGATAGACACATCAAATCTAAATGACAGTCACTATATTTGTTACAACACATCATTTGCTAAAAAGGCAATCCTTTCTCTATTCTAGCACAGTGTTATAACAAATATAGTGACTGTCATTTAGATTTGATTTTGAGCCTTCTATATTTCTATGCTTCTAATCCACTTTGTTTTAAATATATAAATATGCTTTTATTAAAGTGGCTTGATCATTTAACACGGAGCTAAGTAATTATGAAATTTTCTTAGTAAAAATAATGTGTTTTAGGATAGTGCTAAAATTCTAACAATATAGTAAATGGTAAAAATTTCTAAGGTTTCCTACAAAGTATAGATTGTATCATCCACTACATCATCAATAATGCCAAAATATATCATCTATTTAACTTGTACTCAGCAACTCGGTGTACAAAGCACCAGTAATACAAGGGAGATTAAGACATACTTTGTTCTATGTCCACAGAAGGAGATAGGTATTTAACCACACAAAATGAAGAGATACATTATTTTTATAGAATAAAAATCATTATTTTTATAGAATAAAATCTACTATTTTTTGGTTTGAGGAGATGGTGGCATGTAAAATAGATCAAAGTTTTAAAGGAAGTTCCATGGCAATTCTAAGAAGAGTGGGTAAGACTGAATTTCATTCACTGGTTTACTTTTCTAGAACAATAAAATATAGAAAAACAAAGAAAAATATTAAAGCTATTGAGGAATATATAATTTTAGCAGACCTTAATTTACCTAATCAAAGAAGTGAATATAAGAAACCGCTGACTGGAACAAAACAGAGGGTCAAGGACGTTCTCAGGAGGACAAAGAAATGCGAGGGAAGCTCAAGAGTGAGAGCGGATGAAGAGGTGGATCTGGCTGGGAAGCAGGGTTCTTTGATGCACACTGTGCATAGATGATTTGTCCAAGGCATGACCCCAGAAGTGGAGGATTTCAGTGAAACTGAGGTCAAGTTCACTTGACACAAGGAAAAGTAATCGAAAGATTGAGGTGCTGGTTCAATCAAACTTCTGGACAATGAAACAGCTAAGAAACATGGCAGAACATGCAGTGGAGGAAAATTAGTGGTCCTAATATTAAGGGCCTCAATAAGTAAAAGTGGTAAGAGAAATTGTAGGTTACACTAATGAAAACAGAGGAGTTAGCAAATGTAATCCATATCAGTGTCTCTTTGACGGATAATGACTGGACCTGCCATGGAAAAGCACTTCCTTGGCTGGTAATACTGCAATGAATACAGTCTCATGTAATGAAGCAGCTTCCAGTGGGAGAGCAACACATAAAATGATATCATAAAGGAAAACAAAGTTTTGTTGACCAGGGATGTAATGGAAATATATGAAGTATGACTAGCAACTCCTCCTCCCCAGTACAGCCACCACACAAGACTGGGAGAGAAGAAGTCACACCTCACAGTGAGCCCACTGCCGAAGAAGCTATGCTCCAAGGCCCTGCCATCATGGGGCCACAGGCCATAGTGAGCCACAGCCCCACACCTCTCTGCCACCCCTAGGGCCCCATATTGGAGGACCCCTGGTGCCAGGTCAAATCCCCTGCACCAAGGGATTGAGCACCCACATTGAGCAACTGACTGATTCAGAGGAACACAGGAAAATGTCAGAATGAGGGAGTAAAGTGCAGTGTCAGAACTCCAGCCTGCCTAGGGCAGGTTTGGGAGACCTGGAAAGGGAAGAGATTGGAAGTCACACACCTGAAATTTTGCAGGAGATAACAAATGAAGTAAAAAAACAACTTAGTGCTTATATTATTTGATTGACTTTGAATGCCTATATCTCACCCACAGAACACGTATAGAAGACATAGACATAAAAGAAATTAGAAGCCACACACCTGAAATTTCTGAAATGATAGTAACTGAAGTAAAGAAATGACTTAGTGCTTATATGGTTTGATAAATTTTTTTTATTTAGAAAGAAAAAAAAACAATCAAACAAAACAGAAAAAGGGTAGCAACAATACAGAATTCCAAAGGAAAAAAGAAAAGAACAACAAAAAAACCCACTAAGAAATCACTATTTGATAAGTTACATACTGTCATCTTGGAAATAGTTGTTCAAGTTACAAAATTAAAACATACAAAGTAGACATTCAAACAGTGAGACTATTAACAGTTCTGCTCAACAATCTAACAAAAACAGTAGTATGGTCATCTATCTTACACACTTAAACATACATGCAGTTATCTCCTTTAGAACACTTTCTTTTGCTCTCTTGTTCACAGCAGCAATTATGCATTTTGGGTTTTATTACTCCTACAGTTCTTATAACTTTTTTTTTATTTTAAAGAGAATAAAACAAAAGAGGGCAGAACAAAGCAGATCAGAACAGGACAACATAAGCAACACAACACTTTATAATAAGACAACCGGACATTAACAGTAGCTGTCAAAATATCTCTTTCTCTGCTATAGTTGAGCATAGTTTCAGATACAATAATATCAAACATAACACAATAGTATAAAACCATTCAAGAGAATGAAAGAATTACAGGACATTATGAACTGAATAACTATGATCAATGGCTACTATAATATCTCATTTTGAATAGAAAGATTTGTTTATACTATCACATATATCAAAATCCCAATAAGACATAACATGATAGAACCGATGGTAATAGAAGACTAGAAGCATGGAAGGACTTCTAAGCAAGACGATATTAAATCAGCAATGGCTGCCATAATGTTTTGTTTTCTTCAAAACAGATGTTCCTACCATCACACATAATAAAGTCAAACAAAACAGAATAAAATCATTCCAACTGATGAATGAAAACAGTGAAAGGCTTCAAAGCAATGAGATGGGGACTCATGATTACCATACAATCTTATATACTCTTACCACTTCTCAGACTAGGGTGTCTATATGGTATTTACACATGTGAGTTTGGTTTATTCTGCTTATGATTATGCTCTCAAGTAGTGTCCATTTATTTATAAATATCTCAATGTGATCATTCTTTATAGCTGAGTAGTGCTCCGTTGTATAGAAATACTACAAATTTTATCCATTCCTCAGTTGATGGGCACTTAGGTTGTTTCCAAGATCTGGCTATTCCAAATTGCACTGCTATAAACATGGGTGCACATATATCATTGTGGTATGATGTATTCAGTTCTTCTGGGAATATGCCTAGAAGTGGAATAGCTGGGTCAAATGGGACTTCCAAACCCAGCTTTTTGAGGGATCTCCAGACTGATCTTCACAGTGGTTGCACCTGTCTACACTCCCACCAACAGTGCGGAAGAGTTACTTTTTCCCCACAGACTCTCCAACACTTGTTGTTGGTAGTTTTTTCTATCCTGGCCATTCTTCCTGGGGTGAGATGGAATCTCAGTGTAGTTTTGATTTGCATTTCTCTAATGAATAATGATGATGAACATTTTTTCATGTATTTATTTGCCATTCGTATTTCTTCATCTGAGAACTGTGTATTCATTTCAGATGCCCATTTTTGGAATGGGTCTTTGAATTTTGAGGGTCTGGTTTTTTTTAAGTCTTTATAAGTTACAGACAGAAGTCCTTTGTCTGAGGGACAGTATTAAGATTTTTTCCCGATTTGTGGGTTTTCTTTTCACTCTGCTGGAAATCTCTTTTGACATGCAGAAACTCTTTAATAAGATATGGTCCCAGTGATTCATTCTGAGAAGTATTTCCCATGCAGCTTGATTCTTGTTCATGAATTCTCTACGTACCCCTATATCTTTGAGATTTTTAACTACTTTGTCTTCCAAAAGATTTAGTGTTCTGTTTTAATATTTAGATCTTTGATCCATTTAGATTTTAGTTTAGTGTATGGTGATAGACATGGGTCTAGTTTTAGTCTTCTGCATATGGATAGCCAATTTTTCTAGCACCATTTGTTAAAGAGACTCATTCTTCCGGCAAGCACGTTTGGACCCTTTATCAAAGATAAGGTGGTTGAGTGAGTTTGTGGTTCTGGTTGTATCTTCCAGTCTATTCCATTGATCTTCAGGTCTGTTTTTATTCCAGCACCATGTTGATTTTATTACTGTAGCTTTGTAGTATAATTTCAAATCAGGGATTGTGATATCTCCTGCCTTGCCTTTGCTTCTTAGAATTGCCTTTGCTGTTCTAGATCTCTTCTGGTTCCAGATGAATTTTAGGAGTGATTTCTCTAGATCTATGAGGTATGTTAGTGTTATTTTGATTGGGATGGCATTGAATCTGTATAGTAATTTTGGGAGAATGGCCATTTTCACAATGTTTGTGCTTCCTATCTATGAACAGGGGATGTCTTTCCATTTTCTGAGGTCCTCTTCTATTTCCTTTTTCAGGGTATTATAATTTTCCCTTTATAGCTGTTTTACATCTTTTGTGAGATTAATTCCTAAATATCTCACTTTTTGGATGCTAGTGTGAAGAATGTGGCTTCTGTTAATTCTCTGTCAGTATTTTTGTTGTTAGTGTACAGGAATGCTATTGGTTTTTGAGTATTGACTTTGTGATCAGCTACATTGCTGAATTTATTTATTATATTTAGGTGTTTTCAATGGAGTTTTGGGGTCTTCTATGTAAAGTATTATGTCATATGCAAATAATAAAAATTTAACTTCCTCTTTTCCTATCTTTACTCCTTTTATTTTTCTCTCTTATCTAACTGCTCTGGCTAGTATTTCCAGCACTATATTCAATAGGAGCAGTGATAGGGGACATCCTCGTCTTGTGCCTGATTTTAAGGTAAAGGCTTTCAGTTTTTGATCATTTAATATGATGCTGGCTGTAGGTTTGTTATAGATGGCCTTTATCATATTGAGGTAAAGACCATCTATTCCAATTCTCTGTAAGTTTCTTACCATGAATGAGTGTTGGACCTTATCAGAAAGCTTTTTCTGCATCTTTAGAGATGATCATGTGGTTCTTACATTTGGCTCTATTGATATGGTGGATTACATTTGATTTACATATGTTGAACCATCCCTGCAATCCTGGGATGAATCCCATTTGGTCAGGGTGAATAATCTTCTTGATGATTTGCTGCATCCTATTTGCTAATATTTTATTGAGAATTTTTGCATCTATGTTCATTAGGGACATTGGCCTATAGTTCTCTTTTTTCAGTTGGGTCTTTCTCTGGTTTTGGTACTAGAGTAATATTTGCTTCCAGGAATAACTTAGGTAGAATTGCTTCCCTGTCAATTTCATTGAAGAGTTTGAGGAGTGTCGGAATCAAGTCTTCTTTGTATTTCTTGTAGAATTCTGCAGTGAGTCCATCTGGGCCTGTGCTCTTCTTTGTTGGCAAGGACTTAATTACATTTTCAATTTCATTAATAGAAATTGGGTTATTCAGCAGTTTTACATCTTCCTGATCCAGCTTTGGTAGTTCACATGTCTAGGAATTTATTTCTTCAGTGTTATCGAACCTATGAGAGAAGAGGTTTTCGAAATAGGTGTTGATGATCTTCTGTATTTCCACCAAATCTGTAGTAATTTTACCTTTTTTATTCCTTATTGCATGAATTTGAGTTTTTTCTTTCCTTTTTTAAAATAAGGTTGGCCAGGGGATTATCAATTTTATTTATTCTTTCAAAGAACCAAATCTTTGATTCATTAATCCTTTGTACTGTTTTCTTAGTCTCTATTGCATTAATTTCTGCTCTAATCCTTATAATTTCCTCCCTTCTTTTGGCTTTGGGCTTGACTTGCTCTTTTTTTTCTAGATGTTTGAGTTGTAGTATCAGGTTGTTTATTTGTGTTTGTTCGGTCTTCCTGATGTGGGAACTCAGTGCAATGAATTTTCCTCTGAGGACTGCTTTCATTGCATCCCACAAATTCAGGTAAGTGTGTCTGTATTTTCATTTGCTTATAGATATTGTTTAATTTCTTCTTTAATTTCCTCTGTGACCACTGATTGCTCAAGAGTGTATTACTCAGTTTCCATGTGTTTGTGAGGTTTTTGCAGTTGTTTTTTTTTTGTTAATTTCTAATTTCATGGCACTATAATCCGATAACATGCATGAGATATTTTCAATTCTTTTGCATTTACTCAAATATGTTCTCTGGGCTAATATATGGTCTATTTTAGAGAATGTCTCATGTACTGATGAGAAGAATATATATTCTGGTGTTGTTGGATGGAAAACTCTGTATACGTCTATGAAGTCCATTTGTTCACAGGTGTGATTAAGTTCTGTTATTTCTTTGCTTATTTTCTGTCTAGTTGATCTGTCCCTCTGTGTCAATGGCATGTTAAAATCTCATGTTATAATTGTGTTATTGCTTATTTGACTTTCATATCTGTTAATATTTGCTTTGTATATCTGGGTGCTCTGGAATTTGGTGCATATATATTTAAGATTGTTATCTTTTCCTCTTGAAGTTTTCCCCTAACTAGTCTGTAGTGACCTTCTTTATCTCTTTGGATCATTCTTGGTTTCTAGTTCACATTGTCTGCAAACAGGATTGCTACTCCCACTTTTTTTTTTTTTTTTGGTTTC
>PVJX010024924.1:0-27532 GCA_004027295.1 Dolichotis patagonum | reverse complement strand
CTCCAGAAAGAATGGCCAAGAGAGAAAACACTACCAACAGCAAGTGTTGGAGAGGCTGTGGGGAAAAAGGAACTCTTCTACACTGTCGATGGGAGTGTAGACTGGTGCAACCACTGTGGAGGTCAGTCTGGAGATTCCTCAAAAAGCTGGGTTTGGAAGTCCCATTTGACCCAGCTATTCTGCTTCTAGGTATATTCCCAAAGGAATTGAAAACATCATACCACAGTGATATATGTGCACCCATGTTTATAGCAGCACAATTTGTAATAGCTAGATCCTGGAAACAACCTAAGTGCCCATCAACTGAGGAATGGATAAAAAAGTTGTGGCATTTTTATACAATGGAGTACTACTCAAAGCTATAAAGAATGATCACATTGAGATATTTATAAATAAATGGACATGACTTGAGATCATTCTCTTAAGCGACATAAACCAAACTCACAAGGGTAAATACCGTATAGTCTCCCTAGTATGAGATTTGATAAGAGTATATAAGACTTTATGGTAAGCATGAGTCCCCATCTCATAGTTTTGAAGCCTTTCAATATTTTCAATCATCAGTTGGACGGTTTTATTCTGTTTTGTTTCACTATATCATGCGTGATGTTGTGAACAGCTGTTTTGAAGAAAACAAAACATTTTGACAGCTACTGCTGATTTAATATCATCCTTCTTAAAAGTCCTACCATGCTTCTTTTGTTCTACTACCATTGGTTCTATCTATCACACTGTGTCTTATTGGGATTTGAATATGTGTGATAGTTTAAACAAAAATTTTCTATCGAAAATGAGATATTATAGTACCCATTGATCATTTTGTGTTATTCGGTTCAGAAAGCCCTGTAATTCTTTTACTCTATGCATGGCTTTATACTATTGTGTTATGTTTGATATTATTGTATTTGAAACTATGCTCAACTATAGCAGAGTAAGTGATATGGTGTTAGCTACTGTTGATGTCCGGTTGTCTTAATGTAAAGTACTGTATTGCCTATGTTGTCCTGTTCTGATCTGCTCTGTAGTGCCCTCTTTTGTTTTATTCTCTTTAAAATAAAAATTTTTTTAAAAAGAGCGTCTTCAGAGCTGGCTCTAGTCAGTTTTACCTATTCAGCATAGATTTTCCAGGTACTCTTGACCAATATATGAGGTGGATTTTCTTTCCAATTAAAGTATGAGATTTTAGGCAACAAATGAACAGGTCAGTCTCAAGTATTTTTCTTTCCACTCAGTTACTCTTGGTTTAAAGTATGATAATGAAGAATTGTGGGCTTCGCATGGTGAGTACCATTATACTCCCTCAACAGAGTATGTTATTTTTTATTCTTTAATGGTCACCAAAGACTCATGCCACCTGAAAGACTGAAAGAGTACAGCCAAGAAAAGATGCCAGGGGCATAATGCTAAGAGTGGCTCTTCAAAGACCTCTCCTATTGATCAGGAAGACACATTAAAATTCATGTAAATCACCAGGTAGATTTTTTTTAAAAATCAATGGAATTGTTCATGATGGAAAGAAAGCCTCATATGATGTACGGGAATTGATTCAGAACCAAGTCATGAAGAAACCCCAAGTAATTATCTATGAATAACCAACTTCAAGCAGATGCGTGATGCTTCCAAATGCAAAGCATAAAGTAGCTGTCAGGGTCCATCATGGGTGCTACAGTCACCAAAGCTCAACCCACACAGCTCAAGGAGGGAGCACCCTGCAATAGTGTTTTGTGCAGAGAAAGATCTACAACTTCTCCCTTCACTTCATAATAAACTGTACAATTCATATGCAGCACACATTTATTACTAATCATCACTTTTCTATGTTAGATATTTGATACTCTATAAAGGAAATTTAGCAAACTTCAACTGTTTTTAATGATTCAAGGGCACATAAACTTGGGAGGAGAACAAGTATTTTCATATATGTGTGAACAAATCCTGCAGTAAATAATCACGCACAAGAGAGAGAAAAATGAAATACAAATAATAATACATTATGGTTTTTTTCTTCTTCTAGCACAATTTTTAAATTAAGAGGCATATATCTATAAACCCTTAACTAATTCAAGATTGTGCGAGCGTTTGTATCAAAATAAATTTAAGATCATCTTTGACCTCTCACCTCTCAGTCTTTAATTTACTCTTGTTTCTTTGGCCTTTCTCATGCTGGTTCAGCAAAGGAAAGAAAAATGTAATCAAATTACTACCCAAAATTTTTAGAGTCCAGAGAGGCTGTCAAGTAAGGAGGATGTTGAAACTCAAATATCTAAACACATAAGATTAAATGTTAAAAAGCAAATTTTCCAGAAGGGAGGAGTCAAGTGTAAGTAGCTTCGAGTCAATTATTTTCAAGCTTTGGTGCAGAGCACTGAATTGAAAGAAGGGGACATCAAAAAATAAAGAAAGAAGGTGACCTTCAGGTCATCAGGATGGGGGTCTAAATGAGGCTCTGAAAATTGAGAAAAGTAGAATTTGGTGCATCTGACAATTGAAGAATTAGAATATGTGCACTAAAACTATCTTGAATATGTACTTTGCACTTACAGATTAACTAGATAGGGTCTTATACTGTAAAGTAATGAGAGGTGTCCTATGCTCTTCTACCAGCTCAAGACAAAACATAAAGTTATGTATAAGTTTGCACATCACTTTCAGGCTTTTTGTAGTGTGAGGGTTCCTTGAGATTTCAAGAAGGCATTTTGATGATTCTCTTGGTATTGCACTAGGATCAGCCATTGCATTCAAAAGAGAAGCTAAACATTACACTACTTTATGCAAAAGTTTTTGTGCTTTTTGAAAAAAGTGCCATTTGGCTGTCATTTAATGAATGGAAATGAGGGTGATTTGGATGGAAAAACACTTGGGAGAGAGTTTTCTGGTCCTTCTTACAAATTCTAGGTTTTCTGATTTATGGGCAGCTGGTCGAAATTCCTCACTGTAAATTCAATCATATAGATTTACATGAAGAAAATTAGTGACATTTGATGGCTAAACATTATTTTGTTTTTACGCAAAGTGCTACATACATTGTAATTTATCATGAATTTAAAGTAACTCACATATTCTGGTGATATTGTCTTGGGACACAATATATAATAAATATCATTATTTAAAAGACAGTACTTAAATTTCTATAATATTTCATAAACTGTGTTACAACAGTTCTATAACACAGGATTAGTATACTCACTTTGCAGATGAAGAACTTGTGGTATTCACAAATTTACATTGTTGTTAATTTTCAGGTTGGGATGAAATCCCTAAACCGAATTCATCTAATGGCCACATTTTTCTACTCCTCCCAGCCTGAGACAGATCTTGTGGTGCCTTTATTACTCTTCTACTTACAATCTCAAAATGTGTTTGAGGTCACAGAATGCATGGGCTGTTTTTTTTTCTTTCTTTTTTTTTTTTTGGTGGTACCAGTGATCAGACTTACAACCTCATGCTTGCCAGTCAAGGGCTGATTTCTTAGTCTCATGTGTTGTTTAAGCAAAATATCTGAGATTGGGTATGTTACATAGTAGAGTTTTGTTTTCTTAAAATTTTGGTGCCTGGAGAGTACAAATATTGTAGTACCAAAAACATAGTGCATTCTAGCTATATGCCAGCATACAAAAAATCAGGAAGTTAAATGGTCACATGCAGAAGGACCCGAAGTATGGAGCGACACCCACGCTCATAAGAACTAATCCAATCAGAATTGACACTATCACATCCCTGACTTACATAAGTCCTACTAAGCTCCAATTCGTAAATGTGTCACCCCTCACTGCCACTGCACTTGTGAGCAAGGTACAAGCACAGAAGTCTTTCAAGAACAAACCAAATCACAGAATCTCTGTAGCCGTGGTAATGAGCATTCCTCATAAATAAATGTTAACGTGAGAGAAAGCTATGACTTGGGAACATACTGTAAACTTCATTCTCTTAAGAAGCTGCTGCCTCTCTCCCAAGTGTTTCTTGAGACTTGACTCTGCTCAGGGGCTGAATTTCGTTAATATCCAGCCTTCTCTGCATTAATGTGCTCTTCCCTACGTCTTCTCTATTTGTAGCCTTTTATTCAACCCCACAACCTGACCTCATGGCCAGCTCTTCCTTCTTCCTCTACAAAACGTTATCTACAGCTGCCAGGGGAAAAATAGCTCAACATACTTTACCTCCTCCTGAAAGGTAACTTCAATGCTCTTGGGTTGTCATTTCTTTCAACATTGAAATCCTGTTCCAGCATAGGACACTTCTCTATAAAATCTGACTTGAACCATAAACTTTGGACCATGTGGATATCTGCACAATAGTCTCAAGATGGAATCAGAATGTGTGGTTAGAGTCTGGTGGGCAGTGAATATATTTGCGTTATACAATTCTGTAGGTACAGAGGGAATTTGTAAACCATCAGGTATTTCCAGAATTCTCATGCCAGTGTTATTTGAGTCTTGTCCCTGAGCAGACAGACCAGTGTGCAAGCTCACCTCAGAGTAGGTATCCAATTCCATCCTCATATGTTTTGAGATGAGACAATATTCATCCGCTCACTGTATCGAGGCTAAATGCCTTAATATTTGTTCTCTGTCCTCCTAATGAAGAAAAGTCATTTCTTGGCAGATGCCATGTTTTTGTCTGTTCTTCAGAGGTTCATGGATTGAAAGTTTCAATTCCTTTCTGGAAAAATTAATGCACGGAACCGATGGGATCCCTCTGAGGACACCACTCTTGGAGGAAAGAGACACAATTCTCCTGAGACCACACTTAGCTCTGTTGAGAGGGTTATTATAAAATATAGGGCCTGGCTCCTCAGCAATCTCTGGCTTCCTGTTTCACGATATGATCTGTTCCCCCCTCATGTGCTCTCACCATGGTCTCATCTGCTCTGTTGTCATGTAGCCAGTTGGGCCGTCACTATGGTCAAGGTGATGGTGACATCATGCCCTTGACATTCTAGAGTTGTGTTCAAAAGAAGCTCCAATGTGTTGCTAGAGTAACAGAAAATGGATTAAAGGAGAAACTGTGCTAATTTCAATAGAAAGGATAAAAGTAATTTACCTCCTTCAGCCGCTTACCTCACTATGTGCCACTGATTGAAGCTGTGGATTTCCATTGTGCTTAATTGCACCAGTAAAAATATCTTGCACTTTTTATTACTTTTTGCCAGATTCCCAACTTAAGATGTTCATCTTGCAAAAGGAGATAGGAGAACACTCTCACCCTACTCTAGAATTTATTACAAATGCCAATGCAAGGAAAGCCACTGGTGAAGATCTTTCCCTATTGAATATTTACAGATTTCTTTTGAAGACTTAAAATAAGGTATTTTAAGCTATTCATCACATAGTTGACTCTCAAAGTCTCTGGAGAATCTGAAGCAAAATACCTTCTTAATAGCTCTACCAGGACCCCCATGCGATTGAACATGCTTGTAGTTCTAGTATTCAGGAGGCTGAACCAAAAGGATCACTGTGAATCTGAGGCCAATCTAAACTACATAGTGAGGTTTGTCTTAAAAAAAGATAATTAAAGAGTCTCTATTATGTGTGGACAGCATTATTTTTGTGACAAATTCTAATAGTCGCTATTTAATTGAGCACCTAATATATAAATATTTATGAGAGGCATTCCAAGTGCTCTTTGACAATAAGCCTTGTTTTTCTTTCACAGCTTGACAATTTGGGGAAACTACCTTGCCTAGTTCTCTAAAACTAGTGAAGAATTCTCTATCTTACCTACTGAAATATGGGTAAAGCAGTCTTTGTCTGTTCCTTGCATAAGCATTTGAGAGCTAGTCTGCAGCTCTATGCCTTTTTTTACCCACTCTGAAATAAATACAGAAAGCTCATGTGCAGATGAAGAAGCCGTAGGTTGACAGCAGCCTGATCCCTGGGTTCACCTGACTTCAGAGAGCCCCTGCTAACTTCCCTGAAAAAGAAATTTTACAACATGAACTATTCATATTTCAGATTTTGTGTATTGTGTTAGCTGGCAGTGTCTTTACCACATAGCTACCAGTCCTGCAGTGGACATTCTGAAATATGTTCATTTAAAAGATAATAGTGTTTCCTATTATTATTATTATATCATTCTCATTATTATTATCTTTTTGAGACAGGGTATTGCTATGCAGTTCAGGCTGGCCTTGAGCTCACTATTTAGCCCAGGCTGGTCTCAAACTCACAACTGTCCTGCCTCAGCCTGCCAGGTTCTGGGATTACAGATACGGGCCACCACACATGGCATAGTGCATATATTATTGTAGCAAAATAATTCTGTCCATGCAGTGAAATAACAAGTGCTCCTCTTTCAGCAATTTCTAGTCAATTTAGCATCCCCTTCAGTAGCAGATAAAATCAGCATATGATGAGTTGTAATTGAAAGCTAATTCTAGGATGCGGAATTCTTGAATAGCGCACAGAGTGTACTACACAGGATACACTACAGAATACGTTGTGGTTTTTTGACATCCCTGTGTTCAGTAATCTTTTCTTCTGCCCCGTTAGATCTTCTTTTAGTCTACAGAAATGTACTTTGATCAGGCTGAGAGGTCCACTTCTGTTTCTCCATTTTACATGTTGGTATGTAACCTGTACTATTCCTCTTGTTTTTTAATCATATAGCATAAAGAAATAACAAATTTTTATACAATTTCTTGTTTTCCTTTCTCTGTTATTAATTTGATCCATTGATTTAAAAACTTTACTTAATTGAAGACTAATCACTATGTATATTTTTATGTAGTGCCATGTGTTATTTTTATTTTGTATGCTTTTAATCTTCCTGTTTTTACAAATTTCCCTACTTCTTCAAATTCCTGGTAATTTGGATGTTAAAAGTTTTCATTTGTCTATGCTTTTGTTTGTGTAAAACAAATACAATGAATGTTTTTGGAATATATATATATATATATTATATATATTTTATATATGTATTCTTACATTTGTTTTGTTACTTAGGAAATTTTTCTAGAAATGTTATGATTCTTAAATTTCTTTTTAAGATCTCTTAGTTGTGACTGGATCATCATGAATTTAAGAGTAATCTCACATTAATATAGAGTAAACACTTTGAATATTTCACCTTTCTCTCTGATTGTGGGGTCAAAGACATACTTTAGTTTTATACTTTCACCACTGAGAACAAGAAGGAACTTACATTAATTTACAGAGAATAAAACCAAACAAAATGAAACAGAATAAAGCCAATCAAAACAAAACAATGCCAGTGATACAGGACTTCAGCCTCTGGAATTCCCTCACTGTATAGATTTCTCCCCTCCAGTATTTAGTCCTGTGAACTTAGTCACCCTGGCCTTCTCTGATACTTAGTCTCATACTGTCAGTGATAGCAATGGGCCCAGTGTGACCTGAATTGCTCATCCTTAACTTTGGGCTCAGATCAAGAGGGAGGGACAAGTTAGTCTCACTTTGGAGAATTTTCAGTCTCATTAGTCAGTATTTTTCTTGTTTCATAGCCAATATCTTGAAAGTACCTATGGTTTATGTGATCTGTTTCCTTTGTTTTGTCTTACCAGGGAGATAAATTAATTCCATATAACTAATTTCACTTTAAAACCTAAATTTTCATAAAATTAAAATGTCCCCAAATTGTACTCCAGACAACATTTAAAGCAAATCAGAATAGAAACCTGCATGGAAGCCCTATGACATACCTAAAATACTTGTGTTTATGGTTGTGTAATATTAACACATAAGTAAGGAAGCATAAACCAACATAGAAAAATACAAAAGCATTTCTTTACTTGGAGAAATGTAGGTGATTTATTTTACTATTTATGTTTTTTACATTTTTGGAAAGTGATAAAAGCATATGGGTTATATTTATGATAAAGTTATAATAATCAAAGTTTAACAAAGTTATACCTCATATCTGAAGTGAGGCCCACTGGAATGTGATTAGGTCATGATTATAGGTTATTGATGAATGGATTAAAGGCTTTTATATAGTGGCTCAATTGTTTCATCCGAGGATACAGTGAAAAGACGGTCACCTTTCAGGCTGGAGGGAGAATCTCGCTGAACACTGAATCTGCCTGTATTTCAGTTGTGTACTTCCTAGGCACCTGCACTGTGAACAGTAAATTTTAATTGTTTAGAAGCCACCTGATGAATGATGTCAGTCTGTGGAAGCCTGAATGAGCTAAGGTGGATGTGTCTATGTCAAAGTCTATATCAAAGTACGTGCTGGTGCATATGTAGATAGATAGATGATAGATAGATAGATATAGATAGATAGATAGATAGATAGATAATAGATTGATAGGCAGACAGGAGATAACACACTGGCCCATTTGATATACAAAAAGTGACTGGTCATAAGAGTGTACCAGGCAGCCAGGAGCACCAGTGGTGCATTTCCAGGACAAATCAGGCAGCTCAAGAGGCAGGATCAGCTCATGTTCTGGTTCCAGTTCTAAGGCAGGAAAAGAATTGATGACCTGGCTTGAAGGTAGTCATGAAAGCGGAATTGCCTCTCACCCAGAGAAGTGCTATCTTTTTGTTTTACAGCATTCATGCCTTCAACTGATGGGGTGGGACCACTCACATTAAGGAAGGAAATATGACTTATTCAAGCTACAGATTCAAGTATTACCTCTCGTCAAAAAATCTGTCATGGAAAAAACAAAAATAATACTTGTCTAAATATTTGTAACACCCACGGAGTAATACAGCAGGCAAAGAAGACTACCACTTAAGATGACCACCAAAACACAGAATGTACACACTTACTGTTTTCATTGTTTTGTCACATTGGTCATCTGTGTGCCTGATGCTAACTAACTCCAGTTTTAAGGACGTTCAAAACCTCCGTATATAAATAAATGAGAAATTAAAATCTAATTGTTTACAAAACTTTTATTGATATATGTTTGCATTACAGAAAGTTTCAATTCATCATAGGGAATCAGTTTATGTGCTTAATCTATCTTACTTGCTTTTATCCCTTTTCTGCTCTTTTTCCTCTGCCTTGCTTATATTTGTAGAACTGCTCCCATTTCCCAGAATTCTATCAACTTGTTTCCTATCCTCTATCTTTTGATTTTCATGCTAAATTATTTATATTTTGTGTTTTTTCAGAAAAATAAATTCTATTTTATTTAACATTGTGTGTCCGATATATTTCATTTAGCACTATAGTCTCAAGGTGCATCCACTTTTTAGAGTGAGGAGACAATATAATGTATGGAAAAAATTTTGACAGCTACTCTTTGACAGGGAGCTTCAATCTAGAATCAAAGAACTAATTATTGAGCTATGTATATCTACCCAACATGAATGACTCCTTCTATGGAAAGCTTCAAGTTTTATTTTAAAATCAGAAGTTGCATTTATATCTCTCACGGGCTTATCTCAGGATGGCACTCAGAGTCTCACACACTCAAAGATGGATCTTGTGGAAGGTGGATGCATTACAGGGACACAACAGATTATTTCCTGTCAGGTAGGGGTCTGTTCAGGAGAGGGAAGTCAATGGGAAATGCCTTGGAAGTGTATGTCTCCCTCCCTGGCTTGGCCTTTCACTCCCTGCTTCCTGGCTACCATGCAGTGACGTGCTTTCCTCTAGCAGGTTCCTCTGTCACACTGCTCCTTCTTTGAAGCCTGGTGACCATGGACTGAAATGTGACCCAAAAAAACACAACCCCTCCCCTCTTTAAGTTGCAGGTTTTTGGCACTGTCCCAGCAATGAGCAGGTATGAAGGCCAGTTTTGGTACCTGGAATGGGACTGTTGCTATGACACCACCTGACCCCGTGCTTTAGAAACCTTTGTAACTGCCTTGTAGAAGGAGTTTGGAAAGTTTCAGAAACGCCAGCTAGAAAAGTCCTAGAATGTCTTAAACTGAGATTCATATTAGATTCTGTTCAGCACTTTGAAGACCCAAATGCCGACAGAAATGCGGTAAATAAAGACCAGACTTAGAAGGTTTCAGTTAAGAACAGGGATCCCATTAGAAATAGATCTCCAAGGAATATATATTACCATCTAGCAGAAAAGTGGTGTACATTTTGTTGACGTCCTAAGACTTAGTAGGAAAGTGTGATTAAAATTAGTTACTTGCTTAATCTGATGGAGAACATTTCAAGATTGCCCAACATTCAGCCTGAAGCACAGCTATTGCATGCTGCTTTTAGTGAAATCTACTATAACAAAGAGGAGAAAAAGCTCATTGAAAGGACTCAGTTTACCATGCATGATGGCACATGCCTGTAATTCCAGCACTCAGGAGACTAAGGCAAAAAGATCACTTTAATTTTGAGGCCAACTTGGGCTACATAGTGAGTTCAAGTCCAGTCTGGTTTAGATAGTGAGAACTAATCTCAAAAACCCCAAAGAATGTAAGAAGAAAGAAAGAAAGAAGAAAGAGAAAGAAAGAAAGAAAGAAAGAAAGAGAAAGAAAGAAGAAAGAAAGAAAGAAAGAAAGAAAGAAAGAAAGAAAGAAAGAAAGAAAGATGAAAGAGAGAAAATTAGTCTTCAGTTTTGTCAGAAGAAAAACACCTGCAAAAATGGAGAAGGGGAAAAGTTGGTTGTTGAAAAGTTTAACAATGAAAATAATCCGAGTACTTTGGATTTGGACAATAAGAAGGATTAATTGAAGACATCTCAAGAATCATCATGACCCCTTCATTTCCGAGGCTAAATGCTATGAAGGGATTTTTTTTCTTTTGCTTTGAGAAGACAGCCCATGTGTGCCCTTCTCATGAATGATTGCCTAGGGAATTTGTACCCTGGGATTCATTTTACAGTACTCAGTCATCCAGGCACTCAGAGTCTTCCGGAGACACTGCTCAAGGGGACCTGGTTAATGCTGCAGCTGGTGGTGGATCTTGGCACCATCCGGATGATGGCATCATCCACATGGTGCCAGTTATACATGCAAAATGCAAGAACTGTGGAGTCAGGAAAACATTCACCAAGATTTTCGAAGACCTGTGAAGCCAGGCAGTTTGCCCTTGGCAGAGTGCAATGTGTGAAGCAGTAAGAGTGAAGCCAAAAGAATGGTGGAGTCCCCAGAAATGTGGAGAAGTCAGGAAAGGGGAATGTCTGCAGAGAGCAGGAGGGGATGGGCGAAGCCAGCCCAGAAGAGCAGCCATGAGGCCCACAACCAGCTGCGGTGCTATAGGGCAGGACAACCCTTGACCTTTGGAGTTGATGACTTTGCCTCTGATGCTGCATGTAGATCTGTAAGTTTTCCTGTTTGTCCTTCTGAGGTTTGTTCTGGCTTTGGTCCCATGGGGGTCTATTTCCTTATTTCTTCCTTCTACAATGGAAATATTTAGACATTTCTTGTATTATGGCAATGCCTAACTTCCTTTTTTATTTTCATGAGAATTTATAACTAAGGGTTTGCTTTGAATCTCAAAGAAGACTGGATTTGGGCTTTTCAGAAGGGCTGGGACTGTTAAGGTTTTGGCAGATTTTACAGTTGGACTAAACACATTTTGCATAAAGAGATGCACACAAACATTGTCTTCCCAAAGCGCCACGTGCTCAGGGGGGTTTGTGGAAGGTAACTGTGTCATGGGAGTCTCCTAGCTGGCCTGGTGTAAGAAGGTGGGGTGTGGTTGGAAGAGGTGGTTCTCAGGGATGACTGGAAGGGCCTATGGTACCTCGCTTTGTTGTTCTGCCCTTCTCTCTCTGCTTCTTGGCTGCCATGAGGTGAACAGTTCACGATCCTCTGCCATGCTATTTCTTCTTTGTAGTCTCCTGAACATGGACTGGAATCAAGCCAAAATAGAATTCTTCTTTAATTGTAGGTGTCACATACTGTTTCTCAGGGACACTGAAATGGTTAAAACCATCCCTGAAACTGATTCTCCCAGACATGAATTGGATTGAATATATATACAAAATGAAGGATTATAAAAATATTGATAGTAACAAACCGTGATCACTCAAAATATTATAAATTTGGGTGTGTGTGTTCATCTCATGATAGAGAAATTAGATAATTTCAAAGGTATATTTTTTCACTGCTGCTTAACATCTATTTTGTGATTGAACATCCACTTTTTAACTTACTCATTTTCATAAGAATAATGTAAGATAAATGAGAACTTTCTTAATAGGTGAGCAAAACAATAAGTACAGGAGTTTATGAAATAAATGAGAATCTTTGGCAAGGTGAATGCGATGTAAGCAGAGCTGAAATTTATGATTTTCTTAGTTTGTCTTTTCTAAGAATGGTGTCTTTTTAGTTTTTACTTGCACATTGTATACGTGTTTTCAGAACTCAAAATTCTTCGATGAAAAAATGTTGTAGTGTATTCACATTGCTATGAATCCATTTTATTTCATACCTAGGTATACTTCTCCTTATTGTTCCTTGCTTTTTTTCTTTTCTGTCCTAAACTAATCATATAACCTCTGTATACCTTTGAGCACTTTTAGTTTCTGTTCTACAACTATGACCCTCTCTCTGTAGGTCATCAATCACTGAATATTACCACCGGTTTTTGACCCAAATGTGAGGCTACAGCATTCTACCAGAGATAAAGACAACCAGAAATAAAGGAAACAGAAGCTGACTGTGGGTGTGCACAGCTGTAATCCCAGCAATCTGGGACGCTGAGTCAAGAGGACAGCAAGTTCAAGTCCAGCCTCGACAATTTAGAGTCTTAGCGATAACATGTCTCCAATAAATAAATCCAAATATCCTTAGGTAAATATGGGACACATTTATTTTTCTAAAGAGTGAAGAGTGCTACCTAAAACTAGCTTACTGCATGGTAATGTGAATTACTTACAATGTTTCACGTAACTTTGAATAATACCTGAATGTACATATAAATACAAATCATTGACACATAAAATTATTAGACGATTTGTACTGCGATACATAAGTTTTACTAGGTACTGAAGTTTAGAAAAGGTCCTGGCACTTAATGATGCAATGTTACATATAACTTCAAAAATCAGGTGCCTGGTGAGGGGGCGAGGTGGTGAAAGAGAAGAACCTAGCAAATCTCTTCTCCTTAAAATAGAACAGATGTGCAACTGCATAAGATAAGAGGACATGAATAAGTACTAAATTTCAATTTCAAAGAGTTGAAGAGCAGCTAAGATTCAGAGGCTATAGTAACATAGCAACAAAGGCAGAGTTCCCCAGAACGTGCTACCTAGCAGCACTAGGGGAGAAGGCCTCTCACAGCTTGGCATGGAAGCCTGTATACTACAGACACACAGTCTAACTATTAAGAGATATGGTGTCTCCATAGCAGACTAATAGTAGTGAAGAGTTTCACTGCATCTACCAGGAAGCTCTTAGAGTTCTATACCCAGTAGCCAACATGAGCATGGTTCTATTATTTAAGACTGTTCTGCTCTGGGAATCAGAAAGCAAAGCACATTTGTAACTCTGGAGCACTGTGATAACCCTGCCATGTTGACTGGGTGGGAGGGCAGTCTCAGGAGACAGTTTTGACTCAGGTGAGAGACTCAGCCACATATGCTGCGGAAAATATAGGCACCAGAAAGCAGCAATCCCAGTGTCTTGAAAGGGTCAGCCTGCTCGCTGAGACAAGGCAATACAAATGCCACAAATATTTGTACACTACTGCCAGGACGAAAGACACCATGTTAGACCATGGCAGAGCAGCAGGTCATTCAGCTCCCAAAGTCCCGCATCCCCACCCAGACCCTAATGCTTTCACTGCCCTGTTTGATCTTTAAGGACATCTGGGAGCCTGCTGCACTGCTGACATTTGACCTTTCCGTGTGACCAGCTTAGGAAGCTATGTAGACAGTATATACTTGGATGATCTGAATTTTACCATAATTCACTTGTCAGGAGGACCCCCAGGGGTTTTACCATTTGTCCTAGCCCTGGGTTTTTGCCTGCAGTGTTCACTAGGGAGGGTTTACCTGACATAGATCACTTTCACCCTGCAGAGGTCATTAAGAGGGACCCACAGTAGCTTCAGCATTTGCCAGGGCTCTGAGTGGACAGCCTGAAACCCTCCAATTATAATATATATCTCAGGAACAACACAAATTTCACAGGAACTCATTCAACAAATACACTTGGCATGGCAGTCCTTCTACCCTAATTGTTTGGGTTAAAAATCACGTCAAGAATAATTACAGGCTTAGGCCATGATTCACTATTTTTTTTGTTTGTTTTTTGGTGTTGGGATTGAACTCAGTATCTTGTCTTTACCAGGCAGGCACTGTGCTGCTCAGTGATATCTCCAGACCTGTGACTCATGATTGTACCTGATTTATTTTGCTATAGAACGAGTAGTGGAGGATGATTCTTGGAGAGCACCTTCCCTGTAGGACTCTGGATAACAGGAAGAGAGAAACATGGATCAGCAAAGGCACAGGTCATCTAGGTATAATTGCCCTTTTGAGCACAATGGAGAGGAGGATGTCCCACACTATTTTTAAATTAAAATGTGATTAAATCTTCACTCTATATTAGTATATGTTCACCATATGTAATGATCACATCCCTAATGGGAAATATTTTTGGGTACATAACATAACGTCATTAACTTTTCTTGGTCCCTTCCCTTCCCTTCAATTTTTTCATTCTCTCTTTATTTGAAAAGGACTATTTTCATTTTTGTCTTTTCATTTTTTAAAACATTCTCCCCTTCTTCCTCTTTCCTTCTCTGTTCTATTCTTATTTGAGCAAATTCTTCCTATTCCCAATATCTATTAAGTATTTGCTCCTTGTTGAGTGCCATATTTGAGATTCACAAACAGGAGAGAAAAATGTGTGTCTCGTTTATTTAAGGTTATGGCTTTCAGATGCGTAGACCTAATGATTTAGATTATGAAATCTGAAATTTGAACTAAGCCTGATAATTGGATTAGGTTTTGGGGGTCTCTTTGGAAGGAACTGAATGAACTTTGGATAAGGCAGATATAATTGATCTGGGTTTGAGTACTTTGAACACTGAAATAAGAACATATCTCATTTGCAGAATAAGTCTGCAGGTTTACAGACTCCCACAGTGTAAACATATTTCAGTGTCCACCACCAAGAAGCAAGAGAAGGGCTTATTAGCTAGATTTAGGATGCACTCAGTAGTGAAGTGTGGGAGCTCAAAGAAAAATGAGGGGCATTACATTATGGAACTGGGGACATTTGCACCTCCCTTGAAGGGGTGGAAAGGCCTGGGAAAAGGTGGCCCAACCTCCCTCCCCAGATGGGTGCTAGCTCATTCTACAGGTCTGATCGTTTTAAAAATAGGTAACTGAAACTTTCTTTGGATTTGTTCATTCTGCTCTTTTAAGTTCATGTTCCTTACTGTCTCAATTATAGGACTTTATGGATTTTTACTATTCCTAAAGAATTTTGAAAATTATGGACCTGGTAGTGACAGTGGGGTTTAATTTTAAGCACAGAAAATTGGTGCTATGTATCACCTTGGGAAACATTGGCTGTTTCCTGGAAGTTGTAGTCTTCTTACAAGTACAATTTACTAGTTATGATTTCCTTTTCTCTTTTAACCTATCTTTTCACTTATTTCTTTTCTTTTGTTTTCTTTTCTTTTATTTCTTTTACTCTACCACAGTGGGAGCATGAATCAATGATATCTAGAGAGAATAAGACCAAAAAAATTCTTACACTTCCTCAAAGATTTCTGCCTTGTGCTGGTTATGATTTGTGTATTTCTATCTTAAGTGTGAGTAAGGCCTCTGATTTAATGCTCACAAATAGATACAATGAATTTATGGAATATTATTCTGTTAATTATATTATATGCCAAAAGAAATATGACACACTCCTGAAGTTCAAGAGCCAAATAAAATGTAGATTACAGGAAACAGTGAGGGAGATAACACTCAGATGAATAGGGGATCAAGTGATAAGAGTGAACTGGAAAGAAAACCAAGGAAAAGAGATGATAAAATGAAATAAAATATATTATGTACATATAGCAGCTACACACAAAGAATGTAAACACCAAGTACTGAGTACATGTAATAATAATAAAAATAAATAAATAAATAAATAGAAATAATGTGCATTAAGTGAAATAATATTTTTCTGTGCATAAATCCAATCCTTTCATTTTTCTTGACAAAGAAAGTTACCATATTTTAAATGATCTATGGAGAGGGCAATATGACAGAAAAGTGTGAGCTGTGCTTAAAAAATGAGGATAGTCTCCAAGTAAAATACAGAATTTTTTTTCATGTTCTTGGTCAATAAACAAAAATAAATTAATAAATGAAACAAAATCAGTGAACATGGAAATGGCTTTATTTTCTTGCTAACTTTCACTTTCATGTCTCACATGTAGAAAGTTATTCACTCTTATAATTTAAACAGGAAAAAATCTGAATAAATTTGGGAATCAACAATTTTCCTTAACTCCAGTGTTCACCAGCAGATTGGGGAAAGGACCAATCCCTAACCAGCATGCTGTGGAGTAATTATAACAAATGCAGGAATTGCCAACAGACCCCAGTACCCACTTGGCTGGAAAAAACAAGAATCATGACAACAGGGAGAAACAAAAAGCAGTCTCTGGCCTTCAACTCTAGAAGTACTGGCCCAAGAAAGGTAAACAGAGAAGAGATCGGGTGTCGCATGCCTGAAGTATTTGAAGTAACAGTATCTGATATAAGAACCAACTTTGTTAAAATATGAAAAAATTTAAAACAGGAATACTAATGCAAGTAAAGGAAGATATAAGAAAAATAATACAGGAAATGCTAAGTATCTCTCAAGAAGATGCAGATAGAAGAATAGAGGAGAATAGAAAAAGGAGGGAAATCTTCAATGAAGAATATAAGACATTTTAGAATACATGAAACAGATTCAAAGAGATTACTAGAAAATTAAAAACTCCATTGAAACCTGGCAAAACTGCTTGAAAGAAATTAAATATAGACTATCAAACCTTGAAGACAGGTTTGCAAATTGTGATTACAACAGGAAAGTTCTTTTAAAAATAACAAAGATCCAGGCAGTAAACATACAAAATCTAGAAGATGACAAGAGGATCTATAACCTAAGAGTAAAAAATGTGAGTGACAAGCAGAGGTAAACACAAATGAAATACAAAGGTTATTTACAGAAACAATTAAAGAACATTTTCCAAGCATAGGAAGAGGCAATGATATTCAAACATATGAGGCACACAAAATCCAAGGCAGCTATAACTAAAATAGATCTAACCCCAGACATAGAATGATCAAGTTTCCAGTAATTCAACACAAGAACAGAATACGAAAAGCTGTCAGAGAAAAGAAACAGATCACTGATAAAGGGAAACTCATCAGAAACACGACAGAATTCTCAACACAAACCATCAAATCAAGAAGAGCTTGTAGAGAAGTATTGCAAGCCCTGAAAGAAAATAACGTCCAATCCACATTGATGTACACTGCAAATTATGTATTAAAATTAATGGAGAAACAAGACGCTTTCATGGCAAAGAGGAACTGGGGGAGTTCATGCCCACCAATCCAACCTTACAAAAAATACAGAAGGATATTCTAGAGAAACAGAAAAAAGACCAGTTTCAGGAACAGCGGCAGAGGGAGGTCACTGAATGGGGCAGAGAGTTGAATGAAGGGGAAAAGTAGACAATCAATGGCAGTAAAATAGCATGGCAGAGATGAGGCAGACAACATTGGCCATAAACACTAACATAGATGTCCTAAATACACTTATAGAAAGAAACACAGGCAGAATGGAAAAGGAGATAGGGTCCATCAAGATGCTCTATATAAGAAATACAATTAACCTGAAGAAGGGTTTAAAGATTAAAAGTCAAATATGGGAAAATAATGCCCTATGTGACAGGTAACCATAAAAAACTGGGAGTAGCTAACTCATCAGCTGAAGATTTGTTGGAAAGACATAGTGCTTTTATACAAAGATGAACTACACAGCTATGAGGAAGGAAAACCTTGAGGCTCTTGTAGGTAAATGGATACAACTTGTGATCATGCTCAGGGGTAAAAATTTTCAGAACCCCTTAGGTAAATAGCAGGTTGGCTCCCTAATTTAAAATCTAAATGAGTTAGTGTGATACAAAATGTACAATGCACCCTGTGAAAGTAAAAGGTGAGAAATTTTCTAAAACGGGAAGGCAGTAGATATTGTTATTGTTGTATCATGATTAGTGTGAACATTGTGGATAAGTGAATGGACATTCCCCAAAAACTTTAAAAAATAAGTACTATATGGTCCAGCTGTAGTAATTCAGGGTAGATACTTAAAGGAAATGAAGTCAGACTACAAAATAGGTAAAGACATACCCATTCTTATTTCAGTTTTATTCAAGAGGTAAGAGTTGGAATCAGCCTGACTACCCTAAAAGTCAGTGAACAGATGAATGTGGATATATATATATATATATATGACAGTCATAATAATGAATGAAACCCTGTCATTTTCATGAAAATTGATAGAAACTGAAAGCACTGAGTTAAACAGAATAAACAAGAAACAGAAACTTCAGGATCACTTTTCTCTCATATATGGAAACTGAAAACTACCTAGTTTTTAAAAGACAGAGCAAATATCAAAAGGAGGTACATATACGGCAGACACGTTGTAATGATCAAACCAAAAATTAAAAATAGCAGGGAATATTATCTAAAATATATCATAGAAATGAGAAGACAATGTGGAAATAGGAAATAAACAGAGAAGTGAAGGAACAGAAATTAAATACAGAAACTTTATTAAAATCTCCAGAATCAGGAATTCGTTAGTAAGGAAAATTGTCCTTCAATGCAAATAAAAAGTTTCCCAGACTCAACCACCAAACATAAAACCTGAGAAAAATTTTTACTAGTAGACATGACTGGCAACAAATAAAAGACATAAAAGTAGAAAGTAAAGAGGTCAAAATACCACTATTTATAGACAGTGTTATCTGTCAAATAGAAGACCCTAGAAACTTCATGAAAATTCTTTCAAATCAAATAAACACATTCTATTAAGTGGCAGGTCAGAAAATCAAGATACATAAATCAGTAGCTTCTTATACGATAAAAAAAACTGAGAAATAAAGCAGCAAGTGAATCCCACTTACAGTGCACCCTAAAAACAATACCAAGAAACAATTTAACAAAGAAAATACAGGACCTCAGAAATAAGAGTTACATAACTTTGATGAAAAGAGGACACTAGTAGATGAAAAGATATCACATGATCATACATCAGCAGAACTAATAATGTTAAATTCACTATATTGTTGAAAGCAATGTACAGATTCACTACAGTCACCATCAAATTAGCAATGGCATTTTTACAAGACCTAAAAAATTCTGTAAAATTCAAATGGAAACAAAAGAGACTCAAAATCGCCAATGCAATTCTGAGCAAAAAAAAAATCAGTGCTATATGTATTACAACATGTTACATCAAAGTACACTGCTTAGTCATAGTAACAAAAGCAGCATGATACTGGCAGGAAAACACACAAGTAAACCAGTAAAAGAGACTAGAGAAATCAGAAACAAACCCATGAACCTAAAGGCACCTTGCTCTCGATAAAGACACCAAAATATATGTTGAAAAACAGCCTTTTAAAAAATTGGTACCTGCAAAACCGATTGATGATTATGCATAAAATTGAAACTGTTTCCCTACCTCTCATAATGTAGAAAACTCATGTCACAGTGCATGAAACATCTAAATATAAGAAAAGACACACTAAAACCAGAATAGAGCTTAGGAGCCATTCTTAAGCAGAAAAGCACAACTAATGACTTCCTGCGGGGGACAAGACTAGCAAATAAGCACAATGACAAATGGGATGGCATCAAGTCAAAAGCTGCATTTCAGCAAAGCAAACAAGAAAGAAGAGATACCCGACACAATAAAAGAAAATCATTTCCACTAACAAAGTTTAACACCTCAAAACAAATATCTCAGTTAATAACTGTACCAGATAATTGACCAGTTTCATGAAAGAAGAAAAATGCCCACTAAATATATAGAAAATATCTAAGCTATTTATCCTTTAAAGGAATGCAATTTGAACTCCAACCAGAGGGCTGTATTAATAATATGAAGAGAATGCTGGCTAGGATGTACAGGAGGTGGGTTCATCCTAAATACATAACGCAAAGAAAATTAGTACAAGCACAGTGAAAATTAAGATGGAGTCCCTTCAAAAGCTAAAATCAGAGAGATTATTTGATCCAGCTACCTACTCATTGATATAGTCCCAAAAGTTTAATCTCGGCATACACTAGAGATATCTATATGCCCATTCTTATTGAAAGCCACTGTACAACATCTGAGTTGCAGATTAGTTCATATGCAAAATAGACAAATGGGTAAAGACACTGTGATACACACTCACAATGGAGCATAATTCAACTATTAAGAGGAAGGAAGTCATGGCATGTGCAGGAAGATGAATGACAGTGGACATCATCATGTTAAGTAAAATGAGCCAGACTCAGAGAAACAATTACCACACATTTTTGTTCACATGTGGAGTCTTAACAAATACTAAGTGGAGATATGACATAAAGTTTAGAAGAGGGAATACCAGAGAAGAGGTAATGCAAAAGGGCGCAGACCAAGGGAAAGCAAGGGGATTGAGAAGTTAAAGTTACCTAAGCACATTATATGCATAAATGATGCTGCTAAAATGAAATATATTATCCGTGTAAGTGATATGCACTGAAAAGAAAGTATAAAATAACTTCCAAGAGAAAGAAAATAATGCAAGACTTTAAATGAAGACAGAAAGAATATTACAATATAAATTAAGGCAAAATAAAATATTTAACTTTCCATTCACATTTGAGGTAAGACAAAATAGTTTGTCACAATACTGAGAACAACAATATATTCAGTAATTACACCTCACAAATATGTAAAATGCGTGAGAACAATGTTGTAAGAGACCAAAGGTAAACACTGAGAACACTGTTTTCTGCTATAATACATTTGCAGAATGTACAGCACTACAACGTTAGCCTTATTTATTTTATTAGAAAAGTAAGAACATATAATACTATAAGCTTCTATATTAGAAGAATAGAAAAAAAATAAATTAATTTTAAAGTAAAGAGGAAGGAAATAATAGAACAAATAACCAATGAAACTGAAACAATGTACGGTGAAAATCAAACAAGCAAAAGCCAGATTTTTTATAAGATCAAAAAATTGATGAGCTTTCAGACACATCAACAAAAGGAAAAGACTTTGTTTATCAAAAAATTAAAGAAAGGCCATCAATATGATAACATGATTACAAATAAGATAATAAAGTAATATGTGTAACTGTATGAGCATCGATTTAGTGATCAAGAGGAAATGAACTAAATCTTTGAAAGAGAAATACATAATCACATGGAGAGGTAGTAAACCTGCATAGCCCTAAATCTATGTAAGAAATTATAATAGGAACAATATTCCAAAATAGAAATCAGTCGCAAATGAATTCACTGAATAATTAGGTGAATTCTACCCATTTTACTTTTTGAGAGAAAGTCTCACTAAGTCACTAGATTGTCCAGATTTGGATTCAATGTGCAGTGCTCCTGCCTCAGGCTCTCAGAATCATGGGATTTCAGCTGCAGTACCACACAACATATGAATTCTACTAAAGATTGGGGAAGAATTGATGTCAATTTTCTACATGTGCCTATATGAAAACTTGCTAACACATATGATCCAAAACACAGAGAAGATAAATTGACAGTGGCCGGGTGTGGTGACACAGCCTTGTAATTGCAGCGTTTGGGAGGCTGAAGCAGGAGGACTGCTCTCAGTTCTACCCCAGCCTCAGGCACATGGTAAGTTCAAGGCAATCCTGACCTACACAGCCATTTCTGGTTTCACTTCCCGCACCAGAAAAAATATCAAGTGGAGGAGAAGACATGAAATAACAAGAAGCCTCACAAACACGGTTAGCAATACAAAAGGACACGGTTTCTTTAGCATATACTTTGGCAGTACGTTATGGAATTATACATATGTATTTCCTGTGATCTAGTAATTGCACTGGTATTTACACAAATGAACTGAAAACAATGTCCACATGAAAGCTTTCAAAAAATTGTTCATAGAAAATTCATTCATAATTGTGCAAGCATAGAAGCAACCAAGATGCCCTTCAACAGATGAATACATAAAGGATAGCACATCTGTACAGTAGAACAATGTGTATACTGAGAAGAAATGAGGTTTCAATTCATGAAAAGACATGAAGGAAACCTAAATGAATTTTGCTTCGTAAAAGTAGTCCTTGTGATATAAGCTATATATTGCAATTTTTCTAACTCTGTGACATTCCAGAACATGCAAATTGAGAAGACAGTACTGGAAGATAAACAGTACAGGGCATGAAGTGAGAACAGAGGACTGCAGTACAGCGTGGTGGCTACATGTTACACACTGTTGACTCAATTGTTTTTACACTGTCTAATTAGGAATTTGATTCATTTTGAATCATTTGTCCTGGTTATGTGTCAACCTACTTGAATGTTTTGGTTGATGCATAACTTGAAAGCTTTATGGCTCAGGACTCTTGTGGGCCAAAGCATCTTGCTTGGCACTACTCACGACTTTTGGTACGCCTCTCATTTCATCTCCTGGAATTGATTCATGATATGTACCAGTGTAGCACATGAGTATCTTTAAGTTTAAAATTAACATAACTTGGGAAACATGCAAGCAATCCTGCCAGAATTCAGGAGAATTCAGTGATGAACACAGAAAAAATTATTAACTGCAGGATGCAATCATATATCTAATTTGCAAATACAACAAAAATATTAGATTAAATGAGAAAGCATAATCTAAAGTAATAAAACTACTAGCTATATGATCTCATCTTTTAAAAATTGATAGGTGTGCAAAATACTGATATGTGTAAGGAAATTCATAAAACTGGTGTATAAAAGACTAGGAGAGCTGGGAGTTTAGCTCAGTGGCGTAAGTGCCTGCTTGGCAAAACTAAGGTTGTAAGTTCAGTCCTCGGTACAAAAAAAAAAAGACTAGGATACATTCAGGAGTGTAGTAAGAGAAAATCAGTAATTCACTAAAGACCCAATGAAATGAAACTTATAAAATACCAAAATATAAAAACCTATACCCACTAGTAAATCATAGAGTAATATACACTTTGATTATAGAGATAATTATTAAAAGTTAGCAATGGATTTAGAAAATTAAGTCAATTTTCCACTAGAGAAGTATGCTATCTTTTTGTCAAAATGAAAAAAATATTTTTAAAAGATCTAATAATCTTAAACTTTTTAATGGTTTATAAGACTAAATATTGGTTTGAAGACAACAACCAAATGCAGGCTGTTTCCAATGACTGAAATCAAACATGAGACAGCAAGGAGAAAGAAAGAGAAAGAAACAGTATAACATAAAAACAAACGATGTCGTGTCAGTGTGCACTTAATACAATCGTGCTGTGAAATGCAGACAGGTTTATGCTCTGCAAGAGGGGCAAATGACAAAATTCTTTACAGAAATATTATTCAGCCTTTTTATCTTCTACTGTCTTGGTTCAATACATTTTTAAGAGTTGCACTGGAGGGGCTGGGGATTTAGCTCAGCGGCATAAGCACCTGCCTTGCAAGCAGGCAGTCGTGAGTTCGATCCCTGGTACCGATAAAAAAAAAAAAAAAGAGTTGCACTGGAGGAATGTGAGGTAGTAGTCTCCTTGGTTAGTCTAACGATGAAATTTTAGGACAACAGAAACTTATGCATTAGTTCAGAATTTCTTGAGTCCAGAAATTCTATTCATAACCACATCCAACATCATTAAAGAATGAGTGCTGACAATCAATCATTATTTTAGACAAACAAAACCTTGGATAGATTTAGAAGAGTAGCTATCACAGTTAATGACACAAAACAAATGTAGAAATATATCCCTAAAATTTTATAAACATTTACTGATGTCATCCAAGCAAGGATCAATGTAAGGTTATTATATGAATGAATACATCACTGCTGGGATTTTATAGGCTACCTTTGGAATAGATGGTTTGGTGATAAGGTAAATGGGGGCCATAAGGACTTGTGTCTTGACAGCAAATCTAGGAAGTTGAGCTGCAACCAGTTTGAGAGTAAAACTGGGCAATCAAAATTTTGCACTTTGACTTTGTGGGTATGATTGCTTTATGCTTCTCTTTGCTCTTTATAAGACAGCATGGCTTCTGAATTTGAAATAATTTGAATTTAAAAATATGGGTATCCACAACACTGAATAATTTTATCTGAGATCAAAAGAGTATTTACTCCTGTCAGTCTCTAAATGTCAGAAATCTTTTGTACTCTTCTTTCTCTACATTGTACATGCAGTTCATGTCTCATTACAAGATATGGCTTCTTAAATCCACGTGGAAAAAAAAGCTAAATTTCAAATTATCCTAATTTTACAAAACTAATAGTAGTTAGCCTCTCTCTAAATTTATCCAACACGCATTATTACACTAATGCCACCTGATGTATTCTTCTCCTTTAATTCATTTTCTAAGCATTCGGAAATTGATCTTAGTTGGTATAAAGGCATATGCAGTCAAAGGCAAAGAAACAGAAGAATAAGATTAGGTAAATAAGAAAAGAATGGTAAGTATTCTTAACCTTCATTCTATTCGCCTGTTACTTCTAGCCAGTATTCCCTGAAACCTGACGTTGCTCCTGTGCTGGTGCTTAATGAAAATAGAGTCATTTTCAGGACTAGAGCCCTTTCACTGAGCCTCTTCTGGGGTAAGATGCTACTTTGGAACTTGACCTGTTGCCCAGTTCATCTCTGCATCCTTTACAAATGGCTACATTTTTCTCTCAGTGCAATGGAAACTTCCTTTTACCTCTCTCTAAACGGAACATTCCAGCTCCCAGGGGACCCTGTCCTCCTCCCCGTATGTGAGGCATCTTCATGTCATTCTTCATGAGGTGGAGTGCGGTTTGCGTGTTCTCTGTCTGTCTCTTTTTCACGCACTCATTTTTTCTCTTTTTCTCATAATATTATAAATATTAGTTTTACTTGATGGTTTAACCACATTCTCAGCATGACTGTGTCAGTCATTTTGCAGAAGTCCTAGGGTTTAGGGACTTGCATGACTGTCACAAGAGCATCATTGAATAGGGGCCCTAACATGCTTGCATGGAGAACTCACATTGTTTTTATATCATACACCAAGTAGCTTAAGGCAGAAGCCAGAAGAAAAGACAGAAATTCTTTCTGATTCATGTATATATGTCTACATATTGGGATGTGGATATTTCTGTCATGCCCCACTTCTAAGAAGATATTTTGAACATTTCATCTTTGAATTACCTAACTTGTAGGATAATGGCACGATTTACAAAATAACACAAAGGATCAAAGAACTAAATATTAAAACACAAACACTAACTCTGCTAGAAGACGAAGTAGGTAGAAATCTTGAAGTCAGAGTTAAGCAGAGAATTGTTGAACATGAATAAAAGAGAATGGATAATATTTCTTAGAAACAATAGCTAGATACTTGTTTTTTAAAATTCTTTTGTGTAATAAAAGAAATCTTCGACATATGGTAAATAAACTCACAAAATAGGAAAAATGTTAGTCAACAATTTCTCAGACAATTGACTGGTATCTAGTACATGTAAAGAATTTTACAAAAATCAAACCTATGAAATTCAAAGACCCAATCCAAAAATGGGAATGTGAGATGAATACACACTTTTCAGATGAAGAAACACAAATAACAAATAAATACATGAAAAAATGTTCAGCATCATTAGGCATTAGAGAAACACAAATTAAAATCACACTTAGATTCTGTCTCACTCCAGAAAGAATGGGCAGGATCAAGAAATTCACCAATAACAAATGCTGGAGTGGGGTTGGAGAAAAAGGAACTCTTCTGTACTATTGTTGGGAGTGTACACTGGAGCAACCACTGTGGAAATCAGTGTGGAGGTTCCTCAAAGAGCTGCGATTGGACATCCTATTTTACTCAGCTATTCCACTTCTGGTCATATTCTCAGAAGAATTGAAACTATCATTCCACGGTGATGTATATGCACCAATGTTTATAGCAGCACACATTGTAATAGGTAAGTCTTGGAAACAAAAAGGCACAATGCAAATTACATTCCCTAATAGAGTACGTACATTTGTGATAACCCTACTTAAATGTCTGCAAAACTGTGTGGAATGAAATAATTAGGAATCTCAAATTTTTGACTGACAGATTTCCTGAAATCTGAGTTAGTCAGCAAACAGATAGTCTAATTCATCAGAAGCTCTAAGGCTCCCAGTGTAAAGTAGCACCCTAATGAAAGTGTCCATGTGTGTAAGGGAGCCATGAAAACTATCAATTTCTAGGCTTCACTTACCAGAAGCTTTGAGTTCCACAGTTCAGGCAAGGGTGTTTCACCCTACTTCTCTAAACACAGCCAAAAGAGAGAGAAGTACAGTTAAGGTGACTACAAAGGCAGTTGGTGTCTGGCTAAGACCCAGCACACTCAGTCTTACCTACTCTCTATGTGGCACCGAGCTCCAGTGCTCTGGCCTACCTGGAGGAACTGGGGCTTTCTTCAGCACGCTCCCATAACACTGCATGGAATCGGTGCTTCCTAAGGAAACTGTAGTCAACTGACGTCTTCAAGATGTGGCACGTTCCTGATTTATTAGAGTTTCCAGAAAATGTTCCTCTTACACTATGAGATTATGGTTTCCATGAACCAAATCTCTGTTTTCTGTAAAAATACATTCACCATGCAGCATTATCTTTATGGCGAGTTACTAGCTATGTTTAAGTATGTTCCACAACAAAGTTCATTTTACACTGCAAGGTCAGACTGCTTATCTTAAAACTGAATGTTTGAGTAAAAGTACAGTAAGAGGCTACTAAATACTTCTCTATCACTATGAAGACTTGATTTAAATTGATGAGGATAGAATTCTGTGTTTGATAGAGACTTTCTGCTGCTTCCCACCTGCCTTGAAACTCGCTCTGAGTTCTTACCTCCTAGAAAGGCAACACAAATCATAACTGCTCCTCAGGGCACAGGACTGCATGGGGAGGACTCCAGGGATTGAGGGCCCATGGCAAAGAGATGAGGAGGGTCCACTTTAGTTCTCCTTTTTTAAATTGGATGCCAAGTTCAGTGCAGACCTGAGGAAGCAACATTTCCTTTTAGATGAGGACTGACTGTAATTCTATGGATTTTGAATTTTGTAATGAGGCTCAGCTTTTAATTTGGGAGTGTTATGATAAAATATATAAAAGCACAAGTCTGAAAGCACCTAACAGCCCCAGGTGGGAGTAGTTGAGGTCTCCTGTACAGAAATCAAATTACATTTTTTGAACTCTTGGTTTTCTTCTCTTCTCTACTACAGCTGGATTCTCCTGGGAAGACTCTTGTGATCCTAGCTGGAGTATTTGTTAGGTGGTGAGATTGTGAACCATTGGCGCTGACTTGCTGTTAGCAGATGGGGCCTGGTTGGAAGTGGCAGGGTGCTCACAGATTGAATTGGAAAGCTTTACTCTCTCCTGTGCTTCTCCCTCCTGTCTCTCTACATTTTGTCCTCCATATATTTGTGAGCTCTTGTCTTCTATCATGTCCTTTGCCATGGT
>PVJX010024923.1:0-27532 GCA_004027295.1 Dolichotis patagonum | reverse complement strand
CAGTCTGTGAGTTTTCTTTTCACTCTGTTGGTGATTTCTTTCAATGTGCAAAAACTTTTTAATAGGACAAGATCTCAGTTGTTGATTCTTTGAAGTACTTCCTGTGCAGTTTGGTTTTTGTGCATGAACTCTCAGCTTACCCATATGTCCTCGAGATTTCTACCCACTTTGTCTTCCAGTAGGTTTTATGTTCCTGTTTTAATATTTAGATCTCTGAATCATTTTGACTTTAGTACAGTACAGGTGATAGATATGGGCCTAGATTGTCTTTGGCATGCAAAAAGCCAATGTTTCCAACACCACTTATTAAAGAGGCTGTCTTTCGTCTAATGAAAATGTTTGGCCCCTTTGTAAAAGATAAGGTAGCTGCATGTGTTTGTAGTTGTGTATTTATCTTATGTTCTGTTCCATTGATCCTCAGGTCTAGTTTTTTTTTTTCCCTAGTACTATGATGATTTTATTATAGCAGCTTTATAGTGTCATTTCAAGTCTGAGATTGTGATGCTTCCTGCCTTGTTGCCCAGGATTGCATTTGCTATTTTAGGTCTCTTACAGGTCTGTATGGAATTTTGGAATTTTTTCTGTAGATCTATGAGGTATGCTTATGATAGAGGTTGCATTAAATTTGTATAGTAGTTTTGGGAGTATGGTCTTTTTCACAATGTTGGTTTTTCCTATTCGTGGGCAAGTGACATCTTTCCATTTTCTGGAATCCTTCTCAATTGTTTTTTTCAGAGTACTGTTATTTTCAGTCTATAAACCTTTTATATCCTTTGTTATTTTAATTCTTAAGTATTTCATTTTTTTGGATATTATTTTAATGATGTGTTTTGCCTAATTTCTCTCTCAGTGAGTTTATTGTTTGTATACAGAAATGCTACTGACTTTTTAATATTGATTGTACCCATGTGTACTGCTGAATTTTCTTATTAAGTCTAGAAGTTTGTTCATAGAGTTTTGGGGTCTTCTATGTAGAATATCATGCAGTATGTGAATAATGATAATTTAATGTCCTTTTTTCCTTATCTTTATTCCTTTTGTCTTTCTCTCTTGTCTAATTGCTCTGGCTAATGTTTCCGGAACTATACTGAATAGGAGGGGTGATGGTGGACAACCTTGTCTTCCTGATTTTAGAGTGAAAGCTTTCAGTTTTTGACCATTTAGTATGATGTTAACTGTTGGTTTTTCATAGATGAGTTTTAGCAGATTGAGGTAAAGACCATCCATTCCAGTTTCCTCTAGGATTTTTATCATGAATGAGTGTTGGACTTTATAAAAAAGTTTTTCTGCATCTATAGAGATGATCATGTGATTTTTGTTTTTTCTCTGTTAGCACAGTATATTACATTTATTGATTTCCATATGTTGAACCAACCCTGAGTTCCTGGGATGAATCCTACTTGGTCCTGTTACATAATCTTTTGATGATTTGCTGTGTTCTGTTTGCTAGTATTTTATTGAGGATTTTTGCGTCAATGTTCATTAGAGAGAATGGCCTGTAATTTTTGTTTTTGGTTGGGTCTTTCTCTGGTTTTGGTATCAGGGTAATACTTCCTTCCAGAATGAATTAGGAAGAACTGCTTCCCTTTTCATTTCATTAATGAGTTTGAGAGCTAATGTTACTAAATAATCTCTAAATTTCTTGTGCAATTCAGCTGTGAATCCATTAGGATCTGAGCTTTTTTTATTGGTAAGTTTTTAATTACATTTTCAATTTCATTATTGATATTGGGTTATTTAGAAGTTAGCGTCACCTACAGTTCCTGCATGTGATCCGGTCACTAGATACAGCCTCCCAGTCCCTTCACATCTCGTCGTGAGTTCCTGGATGACTGCAGGTCACTGGGCACAGACTCTCAATCCCTGAAGGCCTCAGAGATGGTTCCCAGGTGTGGGCGGGTCACTGGGTACAGACCTCCAGTTCCTGTGGACCTCACCAAGGGTTTCCAGATGACTTCAGAATCCTACAAGCAGATTCCCAGGCCTTGTGGATGTCACTGAGGGTTTCTGGATGCCTGCTGATCATTGGGTGCAGACTCCCAGTCCCTGCAGGCTTCAGAGATGGTTTCTAGGTATGGACAGGTCACTAGAGGCAGACTCCCTGTCCCCATAGGCCTCACTAAGGATTCCTGGGTGACTGCAGGTTGTCGGTTGCAGACTCCCTGTCCTTCTGGTCTCACTGAGTTCCCAAATGACTGTGGGTTGCTGCGCAGGGATTCCTGATCCCTGCAGGTCCTCAGAGACAGTTCTCAGGTGTGGGTGAATCACTGGGTGCGTACTCCAAAACAGAGGCCTCAGCACAGTGTCCTCGGTGTGGGTGGTTGGTCAGTGGGCACGGACTCCCATGCCCTTGGGGCCTCACTCAGGGTTTTCAGATGATTTTTGGGCTATTGATTTTTGAGTATTGACTCTGTACAGCATTCTCTTGAATTTGTTTATTAAGTCTACCAGTTTTTTACCTTGTCTTCTATGTAGGATATCATGTCACAGGTAAATAATGATAATTTAAACTTCTTCTTTTGCTATCTGTATTCCTTTTATTTCTTTCTTCTTTTGATTGCTGTGGCTAAAATTTCCAGGGCTATGTTGAATAAGAGTAGAGACAGCAGACATCCTTGTCTTGTTCCTGATTTTAGAGAGACCGTTTTCAGTTTTTGTTCATTTGTATGATGTTGGCTGTTGGTTTGTCATAGATAACTTTTATCAGATTGAGATAAAGGCCATCTATTCCAATTTTCTGTAGGGTTTTTTTTTTTATCATGAATGGGTGCTGGACTTTGTCAAAAGATTTTTCTGCATCTATTGAGATGATCATATGATTTTGTCCTTGGCTCTGTTAATATGCTGCATTACATTTATTTATTTACGTATGTTGAACCATCATTGCATCCCTGGGATGAATTTCACATTGTCATGGTGTATAATCTTCTTGATGATTTGCTGTATTTTGTTTGTCAGTACCTTACTGAGGACTTTTGTGGCTGCGTTCTTTAGGGAAATTCACCTGTAATTCTCTTTCTTAGTTGGATCCTATTCTGGTTTTGGTATCAAGGTAATGCTTGCTTCCAGGAAGGAATTAGGGAATATTGCTTCCCTTTCAGTTTTATTGAAGAGTTTGAGAGGCAGTGGTGTTAAGTCTTCTCTAAATTTCTTATAAAATTCAGCAGTGAATCCATCAAGGCCTGTGTTTTTCTTTGTTATAGGTTTTTAATTACATCTTCAATTTAATTGATTGGTATTGGTTTGTGTAGGATTTTTATATCTTCTTGATTCAGCTTTGGTAATTCATATGTTTCGAGGAATCTGTCCATTTCTTCTGCATTTTCCATCTTACTAGAATACACATTTTCAAAGTCAGTATAGATGATCTTCTGGATTTCTGCAAATTTTGTTGCAGTTTCATCCTTTTCATTCCTAATTGTGTGGATTTGAGTCTTTTCTTTCCTTTTATTTTTTTAATATGGTTATATAAGGCTTTGTTGATTTTATTTAATCTTTTAATGAACATGCCTTTGATTCATTGATTCTTTGTATTGTGTTTTTAATCTCTAATGCATATATTTCTGCTTTGATCTTTATAATTTCCTCCCAATATATGAGCTTTTGGCTTAGGCTTCTATTCTTTCTTAAAAGTTTGAGGTTCATCATTAAGTTGTTTATATGCACTTGCTCTATTTTCCTGACATGGATGTTTGCTGCTATAAATTTCCTTCTTAAAACTGCTTTCATTGTGTTCCTTAAGTTTTGGTATGTTATATCGTCATTTTCATTCAACTGTAAAAGCTGTCTAATTTCTTCTTTAATTTTACTTGTGACTCTGATTGTTCATGAGGCAATACTTTTCCTGTTGCTCTCTGACACCTGATCATCCTGTTATGAGCAGTTTTACCTTTCTCTGCCCTTCCACCATGCCTTTTGTTCTTAGAGCTAGGTAGCCATTGATTGAAAGCATAGGCCAAAATAAAACCCTTCATTAAGTTACTATGGTTGTGTTATGTGACAAGAAGTTACCCCAACTAATGATTCCCAACTGTTAGTGGCTTAACATGATAAAAATGAATTTTTTTACTTATTTTTTGCATAGTGAAGTGAATCAGTCAAAATTATTTGTTGCTTTCCATTCATCAAGTAGATAGGGAAAGAAGGCAAAGATCTCACCTGGGAATGTGTGGTTTCTTTCTTTTCGTGAGCCATCAGGCTGTGTTACCTGATATGCTTTGAGAATGTGAGAGCTGACTGATTTATCTCAGCAGGGGGAGGAGAAACCCTAAGAAAAAATGGAATTACCTTTTAAGAGAAAATGACTCTAGCAGTGCATTTCCTCTTGACTCGGCACCTTTCTCTTCCTTGCAGATTTCCAACATTCAGACTATATTTTCAGTAAAACTAGAAGCTATACGAAAGCCAGAAACTCAAACTATTGTTTAATGGCAGCCCAAGTGTCTGTGTGGCTGTGCTGTGGTAGAAGGAGTGTTGGGAACAGTGAGGAGCTCAGCGAGAAACATCCTGTGTACTCAGGGCTCCCAGTAGCAGCGGTCTTCACGGAGAATTTGCAAAAATAGGAGAAAAACCAAACTTAAAGCACGAAAGTTCAAATTTAAAGTTAATGCTGCTGTGAAATAAATATAACTCAAATAAGACCATGGTCAAGCATTTGTTATCTGCGTGGGGACAGGTGACAGCAAAGGTGCAGACACTGTCACAAGAGGACTCAATTAGATGCTAAATATAGATTCTATGGTTAAATAGTTTTGAAAGGACTTAGGAAACACATGTCTTATGGTTCCTCCTTCAAGAACCTTCTGAAATACAAACAACCAGGAATAGCTGCCAAAATTTTGGCCAAAAACCAATGGGGCTGAGTTCAGGGACACACATCTGTAATTCTAGCTGCACAGTAGGCTGAAGCGGAGCGATCATTTCTGGAGCTGTGGCTCCGCATTAGAGTGTTTGCCCAGCAAGGCCCTCGGCTCAGACCCTAGTATATCAAAAAAGACTGCACTTGAATTAAATATCATTAGAACTAAGAAAATTATAAAGAAAATGAAAAAAGAAACTTTGGGATAAGGAGGTGGGAGATATAATAAGCTTGTTGCTTGTATCACTGTGATTCTAAGTAGATCAGTCACATGTGTATTCATGATGACTCCTGTTTGAGGAACAATAGATTTAATACGGAAAACAAATTTAAACATTAAGACACAAGGTGATCACAAGTGTCTCTTACAAACTGGTATGCCACGAGTGTCCTTCTCAGACTGATATGCCAGTATCCGCATTTATCTGGCAGTTGTCGCAACACATTGTGGAGACCTGTGTGTTTCCTTTCGAGAGAGGATAGAAGAAATAAGAGATAGATAGAAGACAAGGAAATCGTAACCAGAAATTGTACTTTTAAAAAGACTGAAACTTTGGGACCTCAGTCAAAATTACCTAAGGCGATCTACACAGGCACTCTTTTGGTTAAATTTAGGCTCTTTTTTTTTTTTCCAGATCTGTCACACCCAAAATTATGGAATACTGAAAGTCCATAAATTGTCTTGAGAAAGTAAAGAGCAGAAACTGAACCTCGATTAAAGGAACAGGATGAGAAAATCCAAGGATGTTTAAAGTGCTCATTAAAAAAAAACAAAAAGAAAGAAAGAAAACTGGCCCATACCTATAGAATGGGCTACTAAGCTTCTGGGGTTGGGATGGGGTGAACCACCTTTTCCTGAGGTTTTTGCCACCTAAAGAGAAAAATAAATATTCCCTGTTCCAGAAAATAAGCACATTTCTGTCTTCAGGTTCCACACTCTATTTCTCTGAGTGTGTACATTTTTATTTCTACCTAATAAAACTCTTCCATGCATCTTATTGGTTAGTCCTGAAAATTCTGTTTGTGTGATAAGAGTCAGTGAACCTGCAATCCTATTTTACAAAAAGAGTGGATTAACTTCTTTATTTTCAGGAACTTTCTCAGACACTCATATACTTCTAGAGATGTTGGAGGCCAGAACGGAGCTGGCATGTGACCTGCAATTTTGGGCCTATCTGCCCCAGAGCCCAGCTCCTGGAGATGGCATGGGTCTGGACTCTGCTTAGGATTCAAATGTGGAGGCTTCACAGCCCTAGCTATAGACTCTAATTCCTTGGCTTGCTCTCAGTTACTTTTGGTTGAGTATGTACAATTTCTTGTGGGAATGAGAAATGCCTGTTTCTTCTTTCTCATTCTAGCCCTACAACTCCTCAAATTTCCCCTTGGATTGCTTGCATTCCACAGCCTTTGCTGGATATAGCTGTATGAAGTTTTGAGGGTAAGGATGGTGGGAGTGGTATGAAAAATCAATTCCTTTATGCCCCTGAGGTACATTTGTGCTGTTGTATTATCTGCTGCTGATTTGCTATGAGCTTATTTTAATTAAGCCTCATAATGAGTGCTGAATAGGCTTTGCAGAAGTAGACATAGAAGTCTAAAAGTGAAAAGAAACAAGGTGTGGCAGGTTCCCCCCCACCAAAAGCACCAAAACCAATAGGTTATCTTAGCAAAATCTGTTCAGTTTTATTTGTATGTAGTGGATTTATCTATTTGCTTCATTGAGTGAGATATTTAGGAATTTTATTCCATACCTGAGAATAGGACTGGTTGGCCTGTTTGTACTACCAGTCACTGTAAGAATATGAATGCAGGTCACTCTATAGGAAATTAGACTGGAGGATGGACTTTAAAAATCTGCAGGGAGGAAATCCTTGTCTCCTTATTCAGGCTGACTGGAGTTTGTGGTTCATAATCATGGGGAATGGAAAATGTTGTGTAAGCATGATTTACAGAATGGAGAAAGTTTCCCTGCTTGTGTTTCATGAAATGCTGACATCAGTTTCCCTACATTCCTGGAGATTGATTAAAAAACAAAAACAAAATCTCTGTGGAAGGGCATAAATTACACACCATAAAATCACTATGACTCAGTTCTTCAGCACTCAGACTGACATGTTAATAGTCTTTCAGGAATCCACTGCGAGCCAAGCAAATGGGCCAAAAAGAGGAAGATTTTATTGGGCTAAAGGGAGACAAGAAAGTGCAGACGGATGAAGGACTGCCTAATTCTTTGCCCATATGGTGATTAATGCAGCCTCGGGAACTGGGAAGAGAAAGAGTCACTCGAAAAGGGAGATCGGGGCCAGGGAGCACAGTGATTTGTTTTGTGATTTTGCTTAAGGGCAGATCTGCTTTTGCCAGAAATGGAAATTTCACATACATTGAACTGGCCTACTTTTCTGACCGTACCCTGAAAGGCCTTTTCTATTTGGGCTAAGAGGTGAAAATAAGGAGAACAAAAGGGCAAAGAAGGCTCAGTTATTTAGGGAAGTCAGAGAGAACATGTGAAACATTTGGGTTAAAATTGGACAGAAAGAAGCAGCAGTTAAAAGTTTCTCTGTAGGAAATTAGACCAGAGGGTGGACTTCAAAGCTCCAGCTTTGCGTCTGTGGAGTGTTAGCTTCCTGATTCTTGCTGAATAACAAGGATAGCAGTGAATTTTCTTTCCCCAGAGATGGCTAGCAGTCAGGAATGGTTGTCGTGGGGTGTAGTAAGGGTCCATGCACAGGATAAGTCTGTGCTCTTAGCCAAGCCAAGTGATGAATTGATGAAGCTAAGAACTGCTCTAAGTCCACAGAATGGGGTCACTAATTATTTTTCCTCTTACTGGGATTTAAACCTTTGCTCACCAGGATCATTGTATACAAGTAATTTGTTTAGGGCTTGTGGTTGAAAAATGATGTTGAAAGAGGAATGGAGCTGACAGCAAAAGTAGAATGCTCCTGGAAAGAGGAATATGATCAAGATGAGTGCCTAGAGATATGACTTGTGACTTATAAAATGTCACAGGTTGGATCTTCTAAAACAGACACTGAGATGGAGATTAGTACACAGGATGTCCTTAGGGAGAATGTTTTTGTTCAACACCTGTAGAAAGGAAAGGGAAAAGGTAGGACTGGGAAAAAGAAAAGGAAAAACTTGAGAGAGCCTCCTGAGGAGCTCTGGAGTTGGCATGGACCATCAATTTACATGAGTTGGAGGGAATGAGTAGATCTTCATACCTTCACAGTGGTTAGGCTCAGGCTGCCCTTGAATGAGGTGTGACCTTCATCAAGGTAGACTTCTCCAGCATGGGAAGCCCCCAAAGAGGGACAACAGCTGCAAACTGTCTTCCAGGAGCACTCCCAGCAATTGAGGAGATGAAACTATAAGATCAGACATTCTCAGTAGCCAATACAATGCGTATACAGTTGTCTCTTCATATGCACAGGGGAATGGTTCTAGGACCTCTGTAAGTACCAAAATCTGAGGATGTCTACATACCTTATATAAAGTGGGATGGTATTTGCACATGACACACACATATCCTGCTGTATGCATAAATCTTCTCTAGGTTACTTGTAGTTCCTAAAACAATTTTAAAGCTATACAAGTAGTAGTTATGCTGTGTTGCTTAGGAATTAAGGAAATCATCTGTGCATGTGCAGTACAGACGTAACCTCATCAGCCCAGTTACATGTGCCATCCAAGGCTGGTTGTGAAGGTTATGAAGAAGAAGGACTGTCAGTACTAATGTACATTTCTGACCAGATGTTGAACTGATTACTTAAGGAATACCAAAACACCAATAATCCTGTGACATTGTTGCTCACTTGCACTAGGAGGCATGGTGCAGATGAAGAAAGATTTATAAAAGAACATGGCCTACACAGTGTTCAAATTAGTGGAGTTATGTCAATACACACAATCAGTCTTATTCTTCCAAAGAGATAATGTTGGTGAAGTGTATCTCAATTGGAGATGATGTTTCTATCAAAGGATATTAGTCATATTTGGAAATATTTTTTCCAGTTTTTATGAGTATATGTTTGCAATAAATAATGATCACTTTCCTTGTGGGGAGTTGATACATGTACAGACACATTTAATTCTTTTTTTCTGCTCCTTCTTTCCCCTTGCTCTGTCTCTTTATCCCCTAAATAAGATGCACAGTTTAGATATTACACGGTTTCTGTTACATGAGAAGCATAAAATATAAAGAGTGAAATAAAAGATGGCTAATAGGAAGTAGGGAGATACATGTTTTTCACATGGCAACATTTTTGACTGTTATGATTGGGCAGGGAAGTGCTGTTGGCATCTACTGGGTAGAAGCCAAGAATCCTATTAAGTATCCTGCAGTGCCCAGAACAACTCCCATAATGATTGCCCTTTGAATAGTACTGAGCATAAGAAACCTACCTTAGCCATAGAGTAAAAATGAGTGTGCTTGATACAACCTCTTTCCCCTCTCTCTGATACATATCTCGTTCTGTGTTCAGAAGCTATGACTATTTTTAGGCTGATGGCTCTGTACCAGACCAAGTTGTTGTTTTTCTCAAAGCATCAAATATATGCTAAAGGTGTTAAACATTTCAATCCTATGTGGGATTGACCTCTGAACAGGTCAGAGGACAGTCGGGCAGTTGCAATATACACTGAAGACTGTGACCAGTCTTGGGTCTTGGTTCCTGTTTACATTTGGCAGTACTTCAGGAGCTAGAAGAAGCTGGGTGTGAAAATACTATGCAGTTGTTCTCGATCTCCTCAGCGTCTTGGAGGTAAGGGTTGGCTAAGAGTGCCCTTGAAGCTGATGATAGGTGGAAACATCCAATTAAGAGAGCATTACCTTCTGTTTATGTCTTGTTCCTTTATTCCTTCAATGCTCTGAGCCCTGGTTATCTTTTTCCTGTACAAAGTCCAGAGGGCAGATAGCTATATCTCTTATCTCCTGCTTGTGTATCAGTTACAGTTCACTAGAAGAACAGATTTAATATCAAATTCCATTTACATATGATTTACAAGGCAGACTTACAATAGCTGCCTGCAGAGTCAGGTATGAAGAATGTAAAAGGGCAGCTTGCATGCTGAAAATCCAGTCTGCTCTGGAAGGCTAAGACGAATGTTCAAAGGCGATGAACACTGGAGCTCTTTCAAAGAGCTGAGGCCAGACTTCCTATTTTCTTTTTCACTCATCCACGCTTCAAGCCTGTTGGTTGGTGCTGCTAACACTCACAGTGAGTCCTTCCTCTTTAATAAATCTATTATCCAGACAATCACCCAGGTGTTTCTTGTTTAAGCTGACATCATAGTTAACTATCACATCTTGAGACCAAGGCAATTTGTGAGCTTATGTGGTGGGCCATATTCAGGGAACTAGTCCTTTGTTCAAAAGAAGAGATATAGACCTTTTCTCCTTTACTTTTCCTTTTTTGGGAGGGAAAGGAAAAATTACTAATCAATTCTTTTATGACTTATTTTTATTTTGAAGGTAGTAAAATACAACAGAACAAGACCGAACAAAGCCAATCAAGGCAATGCAGTGAAATTGGTACAGAACTTCATAGCAGGATACCAGGATAACAGTGATAGGTACCATAGTATATCTTGCTATCTTCACGATAGCTGTCCTTGCAATCAGTTATAGCAAAATCAAACCAAAACCAGAACATTATAAAACCTATCAAAACAGAATATTGAGTAGAGCAAAACAATTCATCAGAACAAAGCAAAACAGTGAAAACAATATTTGCCTTCAAAGAGATGATAGAAGGAAATTCCCCATATTTGCTATATTGCATGCAGTCATCCTCCTCCCAAGAGATGCTCAGACCTCTGGCTCCCAGTTGCTAACGGGGATGGGTAGGTGGCGTGAGTGGATGCTTGATTCTCAGCCCACGCACCAGTAGGCTCACGGGAGACACTGACTGGTTCTCTTCCTGGCTCTCCCGCTGCTTACTAATCAATTTTTAAAACTTGCTTTAGAATCTGAATCTTTATACTCATTGACAAAAACGTGTCTACAGACTCAACGTGGAGCATCTTGTCATTTAATTTTTTCCCGATTTTTTTTATTAGGACATGTTGCCTACCCAGTTTAAACAGCTCAGTGAATTAAAAGTCCCCAGGATCAAAATTACTTCAGTTTAGAAACTATACTGTGTTCATGAAGGAATATATTTTTCATAAGTTTTTTTTTCCTGAAAGAAAATCACAGATGTTTCCTGTTAGTGGTGGAACCATAGAGCCTTGAATTATAGCCCTTAAGTCTATGGGAATCTATGTTATGTGAGATTGTAAAGTTTCTTTTGCTTTAATAACTAAAACCTGATTTTTAGCATTCAACCCTGAAAGAAACATTGGAGGGAATGTTTTTCCATATCAGTAAAGGACATACCTGCCCTTAACACGTCTTAAAGCCAAATCACTTACCCCTCTAGCATCTGTGCCCAACCAATGCTGTGTACATGCACAATAAATGTCATTCACATAACACATTAAGCCCTATTAACCATTGCAATCTATCATTCAATCAGGTATTTAGCAGGTGCCCTATTGTAGTCATAATAGCATGATTATGAAAATCTATGGATAAATAAGTTCTTCTTGGGCAGACACTGTTTTTAGATTAGAGCATCTCCAATTGTTATTAATTCTTTTGTGTGAGAGTACCATAAGTGATTTAATCAAATTATGAATTAATCATCTGCCAAAGTAAATTCTTAAAATCACCATGATTCCTGGGTTGCATTAATGTAAAAAGAAGCAGCCAAACCTGAAAAACAGAATTTTTTTTTATAATAAAAAGTAGAATGGCTGATATTTTCCCAAAAGCCTTACACCCAAATAACTTTCTCTTCTACCATCCATGGCCAAATAACACATACACATAAACACACACACAGCTCTGAAAGCAAAGCTCACAACTATATCAAACTACTTAAAGCTGTAAATCAGTAATACAGTCATATTTTCAGTATTGATTTAATAAAATCATCATTGGAGATCAGTGGTTCTAGCTATTTCAAAGTGTCCTTAAATGTCTGATCTCAAACATGAGATCTTGTCTTTTACTTAGAGAAGTATGCAGAATTTCAAAGCAAATTTTCTATGCAAGATAGGTGTGCAAAATGTTTTATTGACAACAGGAGAATCTTCAGTGGATACAAGTGCAATTCATTATTTAGGGGCAAAATCCAACTCTAAATTCATAGTTGTCAGGTTATTATAGAAAAAAGGTAAGGAAAAATATTTCTTCAAAAACACCAATCTGAGACTGAAGATACATAGTTCAGTGGTAAAGGACTTACTTAGCATGCTTGAGGTCCCCCTGTGTTTGGTGATGGTCACTACAGCAAATAACAAAACAAACACCCTCCCCCCTTACAAATTAAGTATATAGCCAAGTGAAAACCTAACAAGTACAGATTTAGAGAATCAGGAATTTCATGAAATTCTAGTAAGAGGATAATGAAGTTTAGAGTTATAAGGCTCAAATTAGGTATGTAAAGTTTTTGAGTCTCAGCTGTATAATAGAATATAGGTTAAAGTGGAAATCTAGGAGATAGTATATGTGAGCACTTATAAATCCCAATGACATAATGGTTATTATTTATCATCATGAAACTATTTCAATATTTATAATTAATCTAATTTTTAGTAGAGCCGGATACCAAATTTTACTTTCAAGAAAATAACATGCACATTTTTTGAAATATGGAAATAATTCTCCAATCTATCTGACTCATGATTAGAAATTTGTGTTTCAACAGACTTCTGATTTCTTTCTCTAAGGTTCTTTCCATAATTGAAATAAAAGGCAGTTATGGAATAATTTGTTCAGGGCATGGAGTTTTATTTAATTTCTCAATTACCACTCATTACCCTGTGGAAGTTTCCTGACTCTCAAAAAATGGGGCACAGAAATTGATATATCTGGAAAACAAAAATTTGGTGAAAAAAAGTACATATCAAAGATTTGAGAAGGAGGTGACAGGAAATCTAGGAACCTACAGAGAAGCTGAAGAAATGAAGCAAAATATAGAGAAAAGACTGAAGCAGTGTAAAAAGCTAACTGGCTCCTGGGGAGGGGAACTTTGTTAAAACAAGGTGAACCCATAGAGGGTACAGTGTGGGCACTCAGGGGAAAAACAACAGACTGAGCCAACAGTGCCAACCAGGCAGTATTAACCTCAAGAAAAGTCAGTCCATGGTTATTAGGAACTGCCAAAACAGAATGGGGTTTTACTATAAAAATGACTCCTTCAGCACAGCAACAGGCTAGAATTGGAGAAGAAATCCAGTGTAGTGCCCACCATATTTAAATGTTTTTAACCAGGAGCTATTTGTGGGAGGGGGTTAATTGTTTAAATAACTAGCAGAGCTACAGAACATCTAACTTCAGGAAAACCACACTTCTTGATCACCATGCCACAGGGATTGGGTAGGAAATGGCCACTAAAATCAGTAGCAGAGAGAGTGTAGGTTATCTATAGACCCCCTAAGAGTTTCAGCTTAGACTGGGAAGACCACTGGATTCCTGACCTCTGAGCTTAAAAGTGAGACTGGTTGTATATTGCTGTTAGAGCAGCAGGTACTGAGTCTGAAAATTCTGGAATTAGGTCTAGCACTCTGTTTTATTGCCCAACCCTACCCTCCTTTGTGCATGTGATACAAAGATCAGTGGTCTGTTTGCTTTCCTCACCCATTACTGTGATCAGGGATATGCTTCAGTTTGAACAGTTGGCACAGCCTAGGGTGTAAGGACAGAGGGTACCTCACAAACCCACAGACAATGAAGCTAGATGGAGAAAGTGATGATACAGGACACCCAACCAAAAAAAGCAAGAAAACTGGAGTGACTGGAATCAATACAGACCTAAGGTGCACACCATTGACCAACAAATTCCACCAGGAAAGGTGAGGGAGAACGCACACACACACACACACACACACACACACACTAACTGTGAAAAGAAAATAGATCTAATTACTGACTCTCTATCCCTCTGACATAACTGGTGAATTCTAGTACTACAGAACCTAAAAAGAAAGCACTCATTCAGTAACACAAAGGAATTTTGGGGGACTCATGTCTACTTTTCTTCATTTCTTGGGGATTTTGGTTTTTTACTTTTTCTTTATTTTGCTATCTGTTTATGTGTTTTTTTCTTAATTTTTCTTTTTTGTTATTTTTATTGAATCCATTAACTTTCTTTACTTCCTAAAAGGAGGGTTTATCGCAGTTTTCACTCCTTCTTATCTGTTCTTTATACCAAGATAACAATGACAAATATGTATCCCTCAAAAACTGCTGCACTAGACTTCATAAAAGCTGGACATAAAGATTAGATAAACAACCACACAATTATCAGGAGGGACATGAATAATCAATTAGCACATATGAGCAGATCAACTGGCCAACAAAGTCAACAAATAAATATCACAGTTACACAGTACCTTTGCAAAAATGGACCTAAGAGATATTACCCTAATATCTACAGTGTTCCTCCCAACCAAAAAAAGCACATACTTTTCAGTAGCACATGGAACTTTTCCCAGAATAGACTACATACTAGCCCAAAAATCATGTTTAAACATGAAATTCTCAAATTATTCCATACGTACTGTTAAAGTATAGAACAATGGAACTAGAGATCCATGACCAAGCAAACCAGAGAAATTGTGCAAAAACATGGAAATTAAACAATACATCCGTGATTAATCAGTGAACCACAGAAGAAATCAAGGGAAGATTAGTCATTTACTCCATTCCAGTGTATTGTACCATAACACATGGAACAAAATGAAAGTACTCCTAAATCGAAAGTTTATAACTCTAAATGTTTATATCAAAACAAAGCAAAATAAAAACAAAAATACCCCAGCAAGTCTTAATAAATAACCTAACAGTGCAACTCAAGGTCCTAGAAAAGACAAGAATGATTCAAATTAAAATCTAGTACAAGGAAGGAAACTGTAAAAATCAGAGCAGAGATTAATGAAATGGAGATTTAAAAAAATCAATTAATTGAAGGGTTAGTTTTCGAAAAGAATAAATATAATCAAGAAACTCAGTCAATCTTATTGAAAAAGGAAAAGAAATTTATATCAATAAAATTAAAAATGGAAGCGGTGAAACCATAATGGACACTACTGAAATCCAGCAATTTATTAGCAACTACTTCAATGACCTATACTCTCATAAATTATTCAGAAGAAATGCAGAGATGCCTAGATACCTATGAATTATCAAAACTAAACAAAAAAGATATAAAAACTGTGAGTAATCAAATAACAGGCAGTAAAATTGAGGTAGAAATAATATCCTACCAACTAAGAAAAGCTAGGGTCTAAATGGAGTCATTGATAAATTCTACAAACATTTCAAGGAAGATCTAATGCCATTATTTACCAAACTCATTAAGAGAAAGAAAGGGAAAACTATTAAATATATAGGTACATGCAAGAACATTTTAACGCCACTAATACTGAAACTCTTTAATGAAGTTGAAAGCTAAGCAATACTTCCAAAATCATTCCTGGAAGAAAGAATTACCCTGATATCTAAACCAGAGAAGGAACTACCCCACCCCTCAAAAAAAACTATAAGCCAAACTCCTTAATGAACATAGATATAGGAATTCTCAACAAGATACTGACAAACGGAATGCAGCAAATCATCAAGAAGATTATACACCATGACCAAGGAGGATTCATCCCAGGGATGCAGGGGTGGTTCAGCATATGCAAATTAATAAATGTAATATACTATATTAACAGAGTGAATGACAAAAATCATGATCATCTCTGTAGATGCAGAAAAAGCATTTGACAAAGTCCAACACCCATTCATAATAAAAAAAAAGCCTACAGAAAATTGGAATAGATGGTCTTTACCTCAATCTAATAAAAGCCATTTATGACAAACAAACAGCCAACATCATACTAAATGATCAAAAACTGAAAGATTTCACTCTAAAATCAAGAATAAGACAAAGATATCCACTATCACCACTCCTGTACATTATAGTTCTGGAAACACTGGCCAGAACAACAAGATAAGAGAGAAAAATAAAAAGAGTAAGGATAGGAAAGGAAGATGCTAAATCATCATTATTTGCAGATTACATGGTGCTCTACATAGAAGACCCCCAAAACTCCACAAAAAGACACAAATTCAATAGTGTAGCTGGATACAAATTCAACACTCAAAAATCAATAGCATTACTGTAAATAATAAACTCACTGAAAGAGAAATTAGGGAAAACATAGCTTTCACAATAACACCCAGAACCCAAACTGTATAAGCAATAACATCAAAGATAAGCAAATGGGACCACAACAAATTAAAAAACTTCTGTACAAATGAACCAACCATCAGAGTGAAAAGAGATCTAAAGAATGGGAAAAATATGTGCTGGTTGTTCCTTGGACAGAGGACTAATATCTAGAATACATAAATAACTTAAAAAATATTAGACTCCTCAGCATACAAGACCCAATCAAAAAATGGGCAACTGAAATGAGTAGAGAATTCTCAAAAAAGAAGTGCAATAAATATATGAAAAAATATTCAACATTTCTAGCTATTACACAAATGCTAATTAAAACAGCAATGAAATTCCATGTTAGTCTAGAATGAATGTCTATCATCAAGAAATAAAATAATAACAAATTACTAAGCTTGAGACACTGTCAGTAGAATGAAACCATCTGTACTGTTGGTGAGAATGTGAACTAATACAACCACTATGGAAACCTCTGCGAAGATTCCGCAAAAGGTGAAAATCTCATTTGACCCACTTATTCCCCTTTCATGTATTTTCCCAAAAGAATTAAAGACATAATTTTACAGTATACCTGTATACTCATGTTTATAGCAGCAGAGATCTCAATAACTAAACTTTCAAGTGACTTGTACATCCATGGACAGACTAATAATGGATAAAGAAAATGTGGTATTTATACACAATGAAGTACTACTCTGCTACAAAGAATGATAAATTTGGGTCACTTGGAGGAAAATGGATGCACTTTGAGACCATAATGTTAAGTGAAATAGGTCATTCACACAAGCTTAAATATTATATGGTTTCTTTTAGAAGCGAAACCTTCTGTATAAATAAATGAAAGAGCAGAATAAAAATAGATAGTATGTGACACAGGGACAGAATTTTTCCAATAGTGAAGTGGACTAAGAGATGGAGGACAGAGAATTGAAGGGGACATTAAAACAGGGAAGAAGTCTACTTCGAACTTGTACTAACAAAAATAAATTTTTTATAAAAACAAAAAGAGCTTTGAGTCTACTTAATGGCATCAAAGGCAATTATGCTTGTGAAAGACTCATATTTAAACATCTTCAGCACTTCCTACCCACGGAATCCTAGGTGAATACTGGTTTTGTATTTCTGAATGTCTCTAATAATTAAAAAAAGTCCTTTTTGTTATTCTCTTCTGACACTGCCTGCACCAGAGACACTATTCTGATTCTGAGATAGCCCAGGGTCCTGATTGTAGTGCAGCCACGCTGAAGTCCTAGGCAGACCACAGATGCACAGTAAGGGTGGAAAACTGGGCAGGCTTTCATTCCATGCTGGGTTGGTAGATGGGAACTGAGGTGGGCGGGAGCAATTCTAGGATGCAATTGGCAAGGTTGCCTGGGGGGTGCACTTGGGGGAATCGGAAGGAAATAGCAACTGTGACTGGATCAATCATCTAGTATCACCCTGTGTCAAGTATGACCCTAGATCAGTAGTAGCAAATCAGTGACATGCATCTGCAGGGGGTTGTTTGTATCGTTGACAGCTCTGAGGAGTTTGCCATCTCTGCCCTGTGCAAACTGTCCAGTGTGACCCTACGTCAAGCCAGGGCCATGTGGAAGAAGCAAGCTACTGAGTCACAGAGTGACTTGGAGACAGTTGACTGAATTCCAGTGGGACAGTGGCATCAGATATATTAGAGTGCGCTTGCCGCTTGATAGCAGCTCACACATGCTTGGTAAGTGAACTCTGATCTGAGCAGCATGACCTCAGTTCCCCCCTTTCGTATTGCTACGGTCTATCAGTGTCTCAGTTCTGCCCTGCTTTGGACAATTGTCCCCTGCTGCTTCATTTGGCCCCACTGCCTGGCCTCTAGTGCACTGCTTTCTTCTGTTCTCCAGCATGCATGCCTAGATCACTGACACCAGCATATGAATTATTCAGCTAGCGTTTTTCCGCCTTCTCCGTCACTCTCCATATTCCTCTGGAGTTGTTTGTAATCCCAGAGGTAATGAGTAGTGTAAGACAAAGCAACAGCACTATCTTATTATTAGGGTAGAAAACAAATCTATGTGATTAGGTAAACCAATTTCATGTCTGTAGGGTGCCAATGAATTCAGTTAAGCCGCTACACAATTTGGCTGAGGTTGAGGAAGAGCAAGGTTTAGAATAAATCAATTAAACCAGTTGGCTTAAACTGACTGGTTGTTTTAGTCCAAATCACTTTGCACTGGATAGACAGCCTTAGAGAGCTTCTGAAACAGTTCCCATAGCAACTATACAAAGAAGAAATGGTAATATGAAGCAGTGCATGTGGAATTTTTTATCTTCTTTTGCCCGACTTCCTTTCGTCCCACCTCGTATTCTCTTAGGCTCTGGCCAGCTGGGTATGTTCTTTTTTTCTTAGCAGTTTCCCTCAGGAAAGAGTTCCATTTAGAATGCCCTTTCTTACCTGCCTCTGACTAACAGATTGAGACTGTCATTGACAATCAGAACATCAGTTCTTTGTGTCTCTAATGGCATCCTACCTCCAACTGTCCCTGTCTTTTTCCCTTGAATTTGGTACTATAGGATTAGGGAGTTTGTCGCAAGAGGGGTGTAGATTTTAGCTCCTGAACCTGTTCTAGACGACTTCCCTCAGTACAGGTGCAAAACATTTTGCGCACAGCTGCTCCAGTAGCTCCAAAAACCTCAAAGAAAACCCACCATCAGTCTCATTCCAGTACTCATCCCTACCCCATTTCTTATAGCTAGCAAGTAGAGAACAGTCTGTGTTTTGGTGGTTTACTAACTGATGCTTAATTAAGCCTCCTTTGTTGATCTGTATCTTGACTCAGATGTCCATCTTCTGAAACTTGAAAATGTCTTCATTAGAACTACACCAAAGTTCCTTTTTTAAACACAAATGTAACACAACAAAGAAGACTGTCTCACCAAAAACCATTTCATCATTTGTGAAAGAATTTATTTCCTCAAATTTTTGAAGTCTTTCTCCCTAAGAATTGGCTCAGACTCCCATTTCTAATGCACGCTTAAAGACCAAAGCAACTTCAGTCTTTCTCAATTATTATCTCTGGGTTGCATGTCAAACTCTTTTGAATTGATTCTCAAGTGTTTCAGAGTTTCATCTCAGCTTATCTTTTAATTTATGCAAAACAAGAAAAATGTTAAAATCTTTTGCTTTAATTAAAACAGTCAGTTCACTGGACCCCCAAACCGCCTTGCCATGGCTTGTTATCTATTTTTGCTCAAACCAGTGCTTGTACCTCTATCTCCTTTAAGTAGTTATAATTCTTTCCCCCACAACTCATTTCAATTAATGTCTCTTTGTAAAATCAGTTTTGATTTTGTGATTATATGCACATGTATATGTCTGTGCTCAAATTGGTGCATAGTTTCCATGTAAAAAGACAGTACAAAAACCAGTGGCTTAAAACAGTAAACATTTATTCTTATGCTCAAGGGTCTATGTTTAACAGCAGCTCAAATAATCTAGACTGAGTTAGCTGCTTCACATTAAAGATTGATTGGTGCATATCTCTTGACAGACAACCCAAACAGAAAAAACAAAAAATAAAAAGCCAGCTTAGCATATAACTACTACCACTACCACAGGCAAAGGAAGTTATGTGGCCAAACCCAAGATCAACTGGATGGGGAAGCCTCCTCTGCCCATAATGGAAGGGGGTGACATTTGGTGATCAAGAATGTAAATTATGGCACTATTCTTTTTGTGTCATAGTACCTCCTTCCCACGTAAGTGTGCTGCACCTACCAAATAGAAGATAAGCTTCTCTTTAAATGGCAGGACAATATTTTGTTTTTATCTCTGCCCATACAGCACTTCTGCTCAGTTACCTGAGCAGAAATATTTTCTTATCTATAAGTTATTGCATTTTAAAATAGATTTTATGTTTTAGGGCAGTTTTAGATTCACAGCGAAACTTAAAGAAAGGTAAATAGATCTCACAAATATCCCTTATCCCCCTATAGACATTGCTTTACCCAATATCCGTGTCTCCTAAGTGGTATGTTTGTCATGACTGAACCTGTGTTGACAGGCCATTAACACCCGAAGTCCACAGTTCACATGAGTTCACACTATGTTGTTCATTCTATGGATATGTATAAATCTATAGTAACATATGTCTATCATTATAGTATCATATACAGTTGATTCATTCCTTTAAAAGTCTTCTATTTTCTGTCTGTTCATTCCTCCCTTACTCATTTTCTTTGGGTTACTTGGTTGCTTCTAGCTTTTGGTAATTATAAATGAAGGTACTATAAATATTCGTGTGCAAGATTTTATGTGGATACAGGTGTTAAGCTCCTTTAGGTAAACGTCAAGGAGCGTAACTACCAAATGTCTTCCATTGTAGACATTTTAATCCCCAGCTGCAATACATGAGCGTTTCTGTCACTCTGCTTCTTTGGTAGCATTCACTGTGTTCCGTGTCCTAGATCTCGGCCGTTCTCATAGCTGTGACTGCCGCTCCGTTGCTTTAATTTGTAGTTGCTAGATGACATACGATGCAGAGCATTTTCTCATGTGCATATTTGTACTCATTGCACATTTTCACCCTTCCCATGTATCCAGAGAGAGCCCAGCAATAGGCTTAATGCCTGTGACGTCTATGCATGTTCTGGCTGAGGGTAGTTCCAAGGAGTGTCATAAATTCAGAGTAGACAGTCAGTGACGATCTCCAGATTCCCAGCCATTTGAAGGACTGCATTGTTCTATAGCTTTGGTTAATAAAGATGACAAGATAGTAGTATCTTTATATGGTTTGTACATTACTGGATCCATTTCAAAAGCAGGAGCACTGACAGATGACTCCTTGTTCAGAAATTTCCCTGGGTCTCATTTGAATATCTTCAAGGACAAAGCACTTGTCCTTTGTTTTCATCATTGTAGAAGTAATTGCAGTATATTTGGACGTAGCTTCTTGGCAACATAATTGTTAACATTTAGTTTTGGCAACTTGAAAGACCTCTTTTTCTTTTTCACATTCTACTCTGACATAGATTGTAGGTATGTCCTTGAGAAAATTTTTGAGTGACTTAATACAAATCTGTAGTGATTTTAATGGGCTCTGACACACTTGGAGCTTCATCTTACAGCTGCACTGCTGATCAACATGTAAAACCCTTTCACGTTGAGAATAGAGTAGAAGCTAGATGACAGGTGTGATAGAAAGAGCACAGTCTGAAAGTGTGACAGATTATCGTGGTTACTTTTCTCTCATTGCTAAAACAAAGCACCCCACACCCAAAATGAAGGAAGGAAGGGTTATTTAGCTCATTGTGGAGGTTTCAGACCATAGTCTCCATAGGCTCCAAGAAAGTGTGGCATGACACAGGGGCAACACTTAAGGCAGGAGCCAGAGCAAAAGGAGAAAAACCTCTTCTCCTCCCTTATAGTTTACACAGGCCACTGACCCTCTTTCAGGGTGTGTGTAGCACTCAAAAAAACTCTTTACCCCTCTTTCACAGGATGAAGATATTTACAAAGTAGGAACCCTGGCTCCCTGCTGACTCTCTCAGTTGAACTTCTAAACTTCTCAAGTTGACACAGTGTATCAACCATAACCCAGATCTTAGCTTGAATCATAGCTCTGCCACTTTTCTGTCTCTGTAAACTTGGAACACTTCCTTAAGTACCTAGAACCTCAGTTCCCTAATCTAAGAATTTAGAATATCATCTTTAGTAATTGATTTAAAAATAAATAACTGTTTAGATTGTTTATAATGTACTTGGAAGGGTAGCTACAAAATTATATGGAATAATACATATTTTATGTAAATAAGATTGGTGAATATAGATACTTATAGAGCACACAGTTCATTCCTGACTTCATATGAAGTTTTGTTCCTACATGGTGCTTTCATTCTTATCTCACTCTTTCACACATTTATTTTGTCTTAATTTTCTTCAACATCAAGCAAACGATTAAACTGTCAATTAATAAATAAGTGCATAGATATTTATGTAGAGTAAAATGTACTACCCCGAGGTCTGTAAGTAAGTATTATTTTTGCAACTGGACAAAAAGTATACATCTTTGATTTCTTATTCCAGAAAGGACCAAACTGAGCTCTCCCCAGTTTCAGTGGTTTCCAGCTGGGAATAGTTTTGCTTCTCTCAGCAGACCTCAGCAATGTCTGGAGACATGTTTTGATTGTTACAGGTTGGTGGGGTGACATTACCAGCACCCTAGGGAGTTTCCTTCTTCTAGAGCTGAAAGCCTGGGATATGGTTACATATCCTCTATTGCACAGGGTGGTACCCTCCCTCAAAAAAGCATTACAAGGTCCAAAACGTCAATAGAATGACAAGTGTTCTTAGAGTCCAACTGAGAAGAAAGTGATTTTTTTAAGTGAAGAAAGAGTGGCTGTTGCCAAAATCTCAGTCTTACCTCAATAATGCTAAATTTAGACTTAGGTTGGCCGTATCAAATGGTACTGAACCACTGGTTAATTTACATTAAAACTATCTCTAAAAATCTATGTGGTTCTGATTGATTATATAAATGTAAGCCATGTCTCTCTCCTCCCACTGATGATAGATCAAGGTAAATGGCTCAGAATTCCTTGTCAGAAATTGCAGACAACAATCTTGTTTTCAAGCTGTTCCACAATCCATGATTAACAGCACACAAACATGGGTTGACAACCAAAACACAGGTTCTTAGATGCCTTGTCTTTCGCTCTTAAGCTTTCCTTATATTTTTTAATCTGACTGCTGTTCATGGACCTTTCCATGTGGAGCTGTACATTGTTCTAGCACTAAGGGCTTGAGGTGATTGCATAGTTCTAAGAAGACTGCAGTGTGAGGGTGGCAGGCCTAATCTTTCCACCGTCTACCCTAATTCCTTGTCTCTACCACGCGGGATCTGGAGTTCTCACTTCTTATACTGTATGTGAATATTGGTGAAGATGAGTCCAGACAACTTTTTTGTCATTTTAAGTTTTTTTTTTAAATAACTAAAGTTTTAAAATTGCATCAAGTGTGCAGTCAGAAAGTAAAAATCAACTAAAACTAAACTAGAGTGAATAATGTTGCATATTCTGGCTCACTGTAGACGAAATCTGTTTACTTTTTCCTGGAACTCACACTAGGCTACATTACCCAGCCTCTCTTGCAGTAAGGTGTAGCCATGTGGCCATCCAGTAGAACATGGAAACAAACATATCTGCTCGTTCAGCCTGGATAGAGTGGACAATTTTCCATATATCCGCTAACTGGATTTGGAGGATTAGACCAATTTTGAAAGCCCTAAGATGGCAGAACTCTGTGTCCCCTTAAATAATATGATAGCCAAGGTTTGAGAAGAAACAACATATTCAGAGTCCTCGGAGGGATGAAGGGAACCGGAAAAGTTAGCTATCAGCCATCAGGAGGAAACAGCTGTCAGAAGGCAGGGAAGAGTATTAACGAGGGGATTTGTCTGATTTTTACTAGCTAAAAGTCACTTGCATTATGCTGGCTGAAACTAATAGATATTATTCTGCTTATGGATGATTAGTTGGTATAGCCAAAAAGGAATCTGATGAACTCAGGAAACTACAGAATAATTCTGTGTGCATCACTGTGATTAAATCCTAACCTCAACCTGATGAATCCGCATGTGTGAGGCGGGTAGATAGTGTCACTCTAGAAAGCACCATTAATGCTTTCTCCCTCTCCATATTTTCCCTTATTCTGGTCAAATATTTTTCCTTTATTATGTTCCTCAGGGCAAAATAAAGTCTTTTTACCAAAGAAAAATCATATGGATGAATGCAACAAACAATCCTTTCCTGAACTTTGCATTACAAGTAACCTCAGGTTTTAAATGTCTCTTTTTCTCCCCACCTCAAACATAGTTTGCTTGAGCAAAACAGGTATCCACAGAAACCACTTTTGAGTGCCCTTGGAATTTGTTTAATGTCACTGCTTAATCACTTTTCTAAATGTCACTGATTCAAAGCATGCACTTTTGTCTTGGATTTCTGTTCTCCTTCTTTCCTACAAGGTAGGAGACCCTCAATGCACCTGTGTGGAAGAAGACACCTTCTGTTTGATTTCATTCCCATTAAAAAAAATCTTTTTCTAGGATTGTAGGAAAAGTTCAGGCACAAGACATTCATACAAAATGGCCAAATAGTATTTCTGTTTTAATAAGGAATATTGTAAACTATGACAAATAAGATTATTTTTATTACTAATTAGGGTTTGTGTGCCTTAATATATCTTTGAAACTCCCACAAATTTGCCAAAGCACCTGTGACTGGTCCCTTATCTCAGCTCACTTTTCCTTTTTTGGTTTTTTGAGACAGGTCTTGCTATGTAGCTCAAGCTGACCTTGAGCTCACTATGTAGCTCAGACTTGCCTCGAACTCATGATGACCCTCCTGCTTCAGCCTCCTGCGTGCTGGGATTACAGGCGTGTGCCACTGTGCTTGGCTTCTCAGATTTCTTGAGTTGTCAGAGGGATGAGCAGAATTATTTAGTTTTCTCAAAACGTTTCAATGGCATAAAATTCTTTGTTCTTTCTTCCAACTTTATTCCTTAACCCAGACTTTTATTACATGCCCTTTTTTCTGAGCTCATTGATACGTAATACATTTTAAACAAATTACAAAAGGAAAAGCACAATATATCTCATTGTTTAGGCTTCAGCATAGAAGAATATTGTGTGTTCAGAAGATGGGAAATTAAAATTTTAAATAAAGTCTGCCAAGGATACACACCAAGACCAGGCAGACATGTCCACGTATGGACAAGCCTGATAACAGAACATTCTTTTCTTTGTGTAAGGTTCTCTACAGATGGCCTTAAAATGTAATTTAAAATGTTCTTTTGTGTGACCTCTGACTTTACTGCCTTTGTATAACTTGATAGCTTTGGAATGTAACTTAAAATGTAACAGGACATTTTTCTTTTGTGTAACTTGTGCTTTGTATAACTGATGACCTTACAATGTAACCAGAAATGTTTAAACTCCCTCAGCAACTCTAGGTATCACCCAAACTTCCAATCATAATACACTAAATATGCATCTGTACTTCCCACTTGATCTCTCCATAAAAGCCACGAAACCCCACCAGGCAGAGCTCTGACTCTTTGGGAGAGACCCCGGTCAAGCATACCCATGTAATAATCTGCCTCCTAAACCTCCTCAGTGCCATTTCTCCCTGCGTTTGGTCCATTTTCCACAACAATGGGAGGAGAGAGGCACAGAGAATAAATGGCCAGGTGAAGCTTAATCTGCCTGTTTTACCTGAAGATCTCGTACCTACACCAGGTTAAACACCTTTATTCTTCTTTCATCTTTTTCTCTTTTGAAACTGTGGTTAAATGTGGTCAAATGCCTATAATGTTTTATGTTTAATTTGGTAACATGGCTCTTTTTTTTCTAATAACAAATAATAGCAAACCTCAAACATAGGGGAAATAAAAGGCTACCTCAAACAGTGAGTGTCAACATTTTCTTCTCAGCAATAATGAAATGCTGCCAGTCTCTAAGACTCAGAGACGAAAAGAAGCAGTTCTTGCTCCCATGAGAAATCTGCGATAAGTATCTTAACTAGCTAGTAGTCAGAGAAATAGAAAATGAACAGTATTTAACTAATATGAGAAGGGAATCAAAGCATGTTGTCACAAAAAAATTAATGAAGCAAGAGAAATCAGCAGGAGAGAAAAAGAGAAACAGAATAACTAAAAGACATTAAATAATCAATAAAATGGCAATAGTAAGTCCCCTACCTATCAATAATTAAGAATAAGTGAGCTAAACTCTCCAATCTAAAGACAGAAAATAGTTGAATGCATAAAAAAAGGTCAGATCCAGCTATATGCTGCTTGCAAGAAACTCACTTTAGATTTAAGGAGAAAGCTTGAAAATAAATGGCTGGAAAACTTAGTTTGTACAAATGATAATCAAGAAACAGAAGTACAGACGTTAAGTCAAAAGTCAAAAGTTGTCACCAGAGACAATTAGATAATGATTAAAAAATCAATGTAATAGGAAGACTTACACACACACACACACATAGTACCTAAATACATAAAAGAATATTGATACAATTGAAGGTAGAAATAGATAACAATACAGTGAGAGTACAAGACTTCATTATACCACTTTAAACCAGAGCAAATGAGTCAGAAAATCAGTAAGAAAACATTGCACTCAAGAACACTTTAGTATAAATTAACTTAACAAACATCCATAGAATATTCCATCTAGTAGGATAAGAAAACACTCTTTTTCGTTGTATATAGATCATTTTCCAAGATAAATCATATGCCATGCTGTAAAGCAACTCTTAATGATTTAAACACAATTAAAATTATATTGAACTTCTATTTTGAACACAATGGCAAAAAACTAGGCATAATCATAGGCGCACTGGAAAATTCGCAAATGTGTGGAAATTAAGCATCTGCCTGGACAAGTAGATAATCAAAGAAGAAATTAAATGTGAAATTTAAAAATATTTTGAGATAAATAAAAATAGAAACATACAATGCCCCAAAAACCTTAAAGCCTTTCTGCTAACATGAGTAACAAAGCAACAGTGCTCACAGTAATCCCTTTATTCCACATAGTACAAGAAGTCATTGCCAGAGGTATTAGATGAGAAAAGAAATTTAAAATATCCCAATGAGAAAGGAGTCAATGAGAAACCAGTTTGTAGACAATATGATCTTATATTCAGAAAATTCCAAAAACCCAATCAAAACATTAATAAATAAATTAAGGAAATTGAATAAAGCTGTAGGATATAAAATCAACATATGAAAGTCATACATTTCTATATGCTAACAGCATACTACCCCAAATGCAAATTAAAGAAAAAAATGCCATTTAAGCAACACCAAAAAGAATTTTAAAAAAAGAAATAGAAATAAACTTATCCAAGGATGTGAAAGACATACACACTGAAAACTACAAACATACCTGAAATAAATTAAAACTGACAAATATATGAAAAAAAATTCTGTATTCACAGATTTAAAGAATTATTACTGAAAAAATGTCCATACTACACAAAGTGGTATAACAGATCCACTACATCTCAATCAAAATTCCAATGGCATATTTTTACGGAAGTAGAAAAAAATCCTAAAATTCACATGGCTTTTGTAATAATTGCCAAATGGTGTTTACAATTCTGATCAGTGGGCAACACTTTGAAGACCAAGGCCTAGAATAGTGATTCTCAATGTCATTTACTTGTTAAAATCACATGGGACATTAATAAATGCACTGTTATATTAACCCCACCCAAAACCAATTGAATGGAATTTGGGGTGGCTGGAGTGAGGGCTCCAGATAGTAATATTTAAAATCAAAAGGATTTTCAGGTAATTCTAATATATAAACACATTTGAGAATCATTACTTGAGAAATATCTCATGGGAAGTACAAAGAGGTAAATATGT
>PVJX010024922.1:0-27541 GCA_004027295.1 Dolichotis patagonum | reverse complement strand
GGTTGACTCGGGATGCCAGCAGAACAAGGAACTCCTCCCCTCTGGGCTGGGGGGGCTGTGATTCTGCCTGCGCGCAGGCTGAGAATCAGACATCTCATGTCGTCCTGTCCCGCGTCCCGTGTCCCCCGTCCCCCTCCCCCCTGCTTAGCAAGTGGGGGCCAGTGAACTACACATCTTGTGGAAAGATTAGCTATGTTATTTAGTATGAGCTCCCCATATGCAAAGATAAGGACAACCATTTGGAAGAAAACAAGAGACAATATGACAGATAGTGAAGATCTCTGGTTGTCTAGCTTTGAAATTTATGCTTTCTTATGTCCCATTCTGTTCTGTTTTGTTGTGTTTAATTTTACTCCCTTTAAAATACAATTTAAAAAAAAAAGATTAAAAAAGCTTTTGCACAGCAAAACTAGCACAGCGAACAGAAACCCACAAAATGGGAAACATTTTACCAGCTAGTCCTCAAAGGACTATACCTAGAATATACAAAGAACTTAGAAAAACCAGACACTCCAAATTTAAAAACTGAATCCAAAAATGGAATTCAAAACAAGTAGGCACTTTTTAGATAAAGAAGTATAAACAGCAAATAAATACAAGAAAAAGGGATCAACATCACTGGTCATTTGAGAAATGTAAATTAAAATAACACTGAGATTCTATCTCACCCCAGAAAGAATGTCTATCATCAAGAAATCAACTAGTAACAAATGCTGGCGGGGCTGTGGGGGAAAAAGAACACTTGTCCACAGCTGGTGAGGGTGTGGACTGGTGCAACCGCCATGGAAATCAGCGTGGAGACTCCTAAAAAGCTAGGACCAGAGGCTCCATAAGACCCTGTTGTTCCCTGCTAGGTATCTCCCCAAAATAATTAAAAGCACTGTACCACAGTGATACATGCATACCCACGTTTATAGCAAAAGTTTGTAGTAGCTAATCCCTGTAAATAACTCAAATGCCCATCGGTGGATGAATGGGTAAAGAAAATGTGTTTTTGCATACAATGGAGTACTATTCTGCCACAAAGCAAAAACTTGAAAATGGATGCCCCGGAAAGCATCATTTTATGTGAAACACGCTGGGCTCAGTGTATAAACATCACACGGTTTCTCCTGTGTGAGACACCTAGAGGGTCAAAGAGGACTGCACGGATGACAGATATGGGGCAGGGGAAAGAAAATGTTCCTGCGGCAAGGGGAACAAGGAGGGAGGGGAGGGAGGGGAGGGAACAGGAGTAAAACAGTAAAAATGAGTGGAAAAAAGAATACATCAAGTATAAGCACAGATTCACGGGATGAATGTGACTGTTACGTGAGCCAGAAGTGTACAAATAAAATTAATCTTTAAAAAGACAAAGCAAGAGGAAGCCTCGTGGAAAGTTCCGTGACACGCTTCTTTCCTTGTGGCTTATTGTCCCCTGTGTAGTGCCTTCTACGACAATGACACTAAAATGGGACGCTCACGTGAAATGAACATCTCCCACACTGCGTTAACTAACCTCCAGGCAGAAGACCGAGGCGCAGCCCAGCGTGCAGGGTGGGAGGACAGGGAGCCCGAGGACACAGCGGGCTCAGGGCCGAGGCCTAGGCCAGCCCCGGTCCCCAAAGCGCTCACCTGGCGCGGCCGCACGCCGCCCTACGCAGCTCCTGCAGCAGCTGCCCGGCACTCTCGGGCTCCTGGCTGGCCGCCTGCAGCAGCGCACTCCTCAGCGCCAGCCTGCATCTCTTCTGCCGCGAATCGGCCCGCGCCAGGCGGCAGAGGTGCTTGTATTTCTGCTGAAAGTAAGTGCAAAGTTGGGTCACCCTGGAGCTTCTGCTGGCTGCATCGTCCTCGTCATCAGACCTGAAAAGTGCAGGGAAAGAAGTGAAAAATGGGATAGACAGCACACGCACCGTCAGGGAAATGGGAATGAAGGCACAAGGTTTACTTTTCTGACATGTAAGAACATCTTTTAAACAGCAGAAAAGAGCTGGGCCTGGCGGCACATGACAGTAATCCCAGTACTCAGGAGGCTGAGGCAGAAGGATCTTTTAAAGTTTAAGGCCAGCATGGGCTACAAAGTGAGATCAAAGCCAGCCTCCTGAACGGCACAGTGAATCCCCATCTCAAAAAGAAAAGAAAAAAAAAAGAGAGAGGAAAGAAAAAGATCCAGTAGATCTGTAGCGAAACAGTATTTCAGCCAAAACCAAAGCAGCGTTTTAGGCTCAGCCTTGTCAGGATGTCAACCCACCAGGTCTAAGCCTCAGATGAGTTAGGGACTTGCACAAAGTAATTTCTTTATGTTTATCGACTAAGAAAGTACGTGCAGAGGAATATCACTTAGAGGGACCCACATGCCATCATATCACACGTAAATGACCACAGTGGGACCACCACAGTGAAAGCCAGCAGGGCGCTGCTGACGAACGGCCCTTTGGACGCGTTGCAGCTTAACCAGCCCGTCTCACTGACCACTGGAGTCTTGACAGCACTGCAGAGCTAACACTCGCACTCCAGGGTTAGCTCAGCTGTGTGCTCCACAGCCTCAGGACGGCAGGGAGTGACTGCAGGTTTCCCCCCACCGTGTGCTGCTGTAATGGGCAAGGGACACCCCGTTCATTGGAATCTAAGTTCAGCAGAGACAGCCAACCAGCCCTGTGCACACCAGCCCCGTGTACACCAGCGAGATTCAAGTCTTCACAGCTCTCTCTCTCTTTGAGACAGGGTCTTGCTATGAACTCACTAGGGAGCCCAGGCTGGCCTGGAACCCAAAGGGCTTCTCCTGCCTCTGCCTCCCAGTGCTGAGATTATAGGCCTGAGTCACCACGCACAGCAAAATATTCGAAGCTCTAGGCACAAATGTGATCTCACTTCCTATTGTTAGACATAGTGCACTACTACTAACCTGTGTTATTTTATCTTCTCTTCAATCAGAAGTAAACCACACCTAATTTTCTCTTAAAATACTTGCTTTTGTTGTCTTAAGAGGTGTTACTCTTCTTCCTTTCAGAAGAGCCTATAAGGGGCTGCTGTTTGAACTCCTTAGAATCTCTCCTACAAGCCTGACCTCTATGGTAGGTAGTTTTCCCTCAGGCAGACAAATGGAAGGATCTCACTTCATCCTTCACTTATCTAACATGCAACATTCACAGTGAGTGTTACACTGAGCACTAAGGGACAGCAAAGTTTCAGAAAGTTTGCAATGAAATTTAGACAAGAAAAACACATTGCAAAATTAAATAACTCAAAAGAGGCTCAACTCAATAATCAAAACAGTGGGTCACACAGACCAATACTTGAAGTACCTGAACACACAGCAGAAAAATCTAAGAGTAGTTTAAAATTCAGATTTTCAGCCAGGCGTGGTGGTGCACACCTGTGATCCCAGCACCCGGGAGACTGAGGCAGGAGGATCACTGTGAGTTTGGGACCAGCCTGGGCTACAAAGTGAGTTTAAAGCCAACCTGAACTGCATAGCAAGACTGTGTCTCAAAAACACCAAAAACAAAAAGCAGATTCCCAGGACCTATCCCAGATCTACTTAACTAGAACTCCCCGGGAGATGGCCCAGCCCACGAATCCCCGTTTTGCGCTGCTGGCCAAAGTCTCGCGATAGGTCTGAACTTGCGCGTTGTATTTAAGGCCAGCAGGACTCAGCACCTTCCGGAAGAGACAGAGGGCAGGGAGCCCGTGCGCAGCGTGGAGGCAGGGCCGCCGCCGTTCATCAGCAAGGAAGCCTGCTGGGCAAAAGGTCTGGAAAGCGGAGGACCACAGAAACAACCCTAGAAGCACAGCAGAGGGGCAAGGAGAGAAAAAGCGGGGCGCCTCCCAAGGGTAAACGAGCGCCAGCCAGGCCAGGAGAGAACCCCAAGCCTGGGCGTCAGCGGCCTGGTCTGGCGCAGCGCAGGCCTGCAGAGGGCGCTGGCGGCGGGCAAAGCAAACCTCTAAACCTGGAGTCACAGGAAGCAGCGCGACCCTCGTCTCAGACAGTGGAATCTCTGCAGGTTTTTAAGGACAGGCCATAACACCAGAGGTGTACGTAAGAAGGCTTCAGAGGAGAGAGTCCAGGATAAACGGGGAAACAGGAAAGAGCAAGTAGGAAGCAGAGAAAACTCCAGGTAAGAAAGCGTTAAGACCCCCCCCACCGGGGAGGAGCAGGCACAGGGACAGGAGGGGTTGTGTGGGGTTACCTGCGGGCACAGAGAAGCCCACCCGTGGGAAGCAGTCGGCAAGGGGCAGGCACACACACACCCAGCAGCTTCCACCGTGGAACCCCAGGTTTAGAGAATTCAGGACCTCGGACACAGATGCCGAGCAAAACCAAATCTCACCTCGGACCCAGGGATCCCTTATTATTTTCTTTTTTCTCGGGCCATGCTGGGGATCGAACCCAGGACCCCTCACACGTGCATGGCAGCTGCTGTACCGCCAACGCGGCAGGGACATCAGGCACAGAGCAGAGCGCGCCCAGATGGCGCGAACCCCGCACAGCGACGGCCACGCCGGCAACTCGTGGGGCAGACTGGCAAGCCTGCAAGCGGCCCGGGGGTGTGCGAAGAAGCAGGGCAGAGGCCAGGACAGGGAGGAGGGAAGGCGACTGGGCAACGGGATTCCGAGGGAGGAGAGGAATACTGGAGCCCGCGCTGAGCCTGCAGGGCAGGAGGGGAGAAGGGTGGGAGAGCCCCAAGCTTTCCTGGTTTCCGCTGCCCTGACCTCTGCAGGGCCGCCCCCGCACCCCCATCCCTGATGGGCGGGAACTTAAGCTAGCAAAACCCATGTGGTTTGTCTCCCAGTTTCTCCCCAGCGCTGAAAACGGAACCCCTGGCCTCTGCACTGAGCTGCAGCCCAGGCCTTCTTAAGTTTTTACTTAGAGATGGAGGGGCTCACTAAGTTGCCAGAAGATCCCACTGACTCAGCCTCCCAGAAAGCTGGGGTTGCAGGCCTGGGCCGGGCACCTTGAGAGCCACAGTGCTGCTGTGTCAGCCCTGGCATCAGGAGGGGCTGCGCCCTGGGAGCGCCCGACCCCCACCCTCAGTTCCCAGGGGGGCCAGCGCAGGGAGGGAGGGCGTTAGTTTCTTTCCATCCTTAGATTCCCTCATCTGTGACTTGAGAACCCGGCTCTGCGCCTTCAGGCGATGAGAAGGAAAAGAAAAAAAACACACAAAAAAATGGATTCGCTTATTAGGATATCACTGACAAAACACAGAGACAGCCACAAATCCCAGACCGACATTCTAAACCATTCTAACCATAACCTCAGGGCACGACATAAAATTCTCCAAATAAAATTCCTTCCGACCCAGCTGTGGTAGCATATGCCTGTAATCACACCACCCGGGAGGCTGAGGCAGGAGGATCACTGGGCACTCCAGGTCAGTTGAGGCAAGATAGTGAGCTCAAGGCCAGTGTGAACTACAGAGCAAGACCCTGTCTTAAAGGAAAAAATAAGTAAATAACAGAGATAGTCAAGTACATATGAAAAGGAAGCAAATGAAAGCCCAATAAGTTATTTTAAATCAAAATTCTGCATTCTACCTACAATTTTAAAAAAAGACAACTATGCCCATCCTATTTCTTTTTAATATGTTACTAAATATCTTAGCCAGGATGACAAATCCAGAAATGGAAGTACCAAGCATAAAGGTTAAAAGTAAAAACTATTCACACTCAGAAAAGCATACCCCAGAAAATCTAGAGCTAATTAAATAAATTTATCAAAACTGCAGAATATATGGAATTGACAACTGTTGGTCAATCTGTTCTCTTTTTTTTTTTGGTACCGGGAATTGAACTCATGACCTCAAGCTTGCCAGGCAGGTGCTTGTGCCGCTGAGCTAAACCCCCAGCCCAACCTGACTGTTCTTACCAAGTACCAGCAATAAACTACTACTAAAATACTCTTAAGATAAAACCTAGAGTAGTACCTCATTTGTGAGAATTCTCAATTTGGAGAACTGTCTTTTTAACTATGTATATACCATATATATATATATATATATATATATATATATATATATATATATATTATATACACACACACACACACACACAATTCTCCAAATTAATTTGTAATGGAAACCATAATCATAAACAGTATGATTTGGAGAACGTGATAAATTGATTCTAGAACTACTGTAGAAATTCAAAATATAGAATAGTCAAAATAATCATGAAGAGGGGTGCGGTGATATATGCCTGTAATCCCAGCACTCAGGAGGCTGAGGCAGGAGGAGAATCACTGAAAGTTTGAGACCAGCCTGGGCTACAAGGTGAGCCCAAGGCCAGCCTGAACAGCATAGCTAGACTCTGTCTTAAAAAGACAGAAAAAAAATTATGAACTAAGGAAATACTGAAAATGTGTAATAAAATAATTCTATCTAAAATATATATTGTATCCTGACCCAGTAGGATTCATTCCAAGAGATGCACGGATGCCTGAATATACACAAATCAGTAAGCAGAACACACCACATAGACACAAATGCAAAACAAAAAACCACTATCTCAATAGATGCAGAAAAAGTGTTTGATGAAACAAAATCCACTCATAATAAACACTCTGAAGAAAACAGGTACAGAAGGTCTCCATCTCAATTTGGTAAAAGACATTTAGGACACATCAATGCCCAACATCATTAATAAAGAGATGCTGGGGCTGGGGATTTAGCTCAGTGGCTTAAGCGCCTGCCTGGCAAGCGTGAGGTCGTGAGTTCAATCCCCGGTACCAAAAAAAAAGAGACGCTGAAAGCTCGCCCTATAAAACCAGAAACAGGACAAGGAAACCCGTATCACCACTTCTGTTCAACACAGTCTTGAAACATCAGGCAGGGCAATTAGAAAAGAGAAAGAAAGAAAGAAAAGGTGCCAGGCAGGGATACCTGTAACCACAACACTCGGGAGGCTGAGGCAGGAGGATCACCAACAGTTTGAGGCCAGCCTGGGCCAAATAATGAGTTCAAACTATGTAGCAAGATCCTGTCTCAAAAAACAAAACAAAAAGCCAAACCAACCAACAAATAAGCAAGAAATAAAAAGCAAAGGGATAGGAAAGGAAGAAGTCAAGTTATCATTATTTACAAGAGGATGTGATTCTCTACACGGAAGACCCCAAAATCCATCCAAGGAGTGCTAGAACTAATCTTCCAATGCAGGAGCACAGTAGGATACAAAGTAAACAGTGAAAAAATAATGGTTAAACAGTGAAAAATTGTGGTCCTGTACACCAATAATAAACACTGTGATATTAGGGAAACAATACTTTTCACAATAGCATCAAAAAAAAAAAAAAAAAAAGGAAAACATTTAGAAATTAGTCTAACCAAGGCAGTGAAAAATCTCTACAGTGAAAACGATCTATAAAAGGTGATCAAAGAGAACACCAGAAAATGGAAAGACATCCCTTGCTCCTGGATAGGGAGAAACAATACAGTCCAAATGGCCCTGCTCCCAGAACTGTGACATAGTTCTAATCACAATATTAACAGCATTCCTCCTAAAACTAGAGGAAGACATCCTGAAATTCACAGGGTCCCAGAAGAGACCTGGAATACCAAAAGTAATTCTGAGCAACAAGAGTGAGAGGTGGGCAGCATCTTAATCCCAAACTTCAGGTTATACTACAAAGCTATAGTGATTGAAACAGCATGGTATTGATAAACACCTTGTGGGGCAGCAGAACAGAACACAGCACACAGAAGCAATGTGGCACGTTCAACTACCTTATCTTTGATGAAGGGGCCAAAATCACAAGCTTGAGGAAAGACAACCTCTGTCACAAACAGTGCTGAGGTAACAGGCTTTCCACATGACAAAGGCTGAATCCAGACCCACCTCTCAGCAGGTACTAAGCTAGAATAGAAATGCAGCCAAGACCTAAATACTAAAACGGAGACATACAACCTGCCAACAGACAAAATAAACAAGTACAACTCTTGAAGACACAGACACAGAGGAAGCTTTTCTGAACAGAGAAGTAACACAAAGAATCCACAAATACGCTCACATCAAATTAAAAGGTTTCTGCACAACAAAGGAAATCAGCAAAGAAACAATCAGCAGAAGGGAGACAAACATTGCTGGCCACTCCTCAGACGAGGACTAAGACCTGTAACAGTGCCGGCAGACCTTTAGGGCTCACATGGCACAAACAGCCCCTGCGGCACACACATGCAAGAGGTCCGCCACCTTTGTGGTTCCCTCTACAAAGGAGAGGGGAAAAAAAACCCCACTAGGATTCAAATGTGTCCCCAAGATTCCAAGGCTGGAAGCTGTGTCCCAATGCTGATGAGCGGGGAGGCAGAGCAGTTAAAAGGTCTGGGGGTCCTTAAGAGGATTGATAAGTTCACTTTCCAAAGCAGTGATGGATGCCCGGGGTCGGGATTGGTTACTGTGAGACTAACATCTCTCCTCAGATGCCACCGCCGACACTCGCCACGTTAACACCCAGACGCACAAGGCTACGGGTACCCATGGGTCAGTGCCAGTACCTGTGCCCAGCACGTCCACGGCCTGTGCTCCATCCCCAGAGCCAAACCAAACCAAACCAGCCTCAACCTGATCTCACATCGTTTCCAAAATACAAAATAATCAAAGATCACAAACACTGTCGATCTGGACAGGATGTGAACACAGCTTTCTGACAAGCGGTGACTTTTTACATGCCCACAAGAAAGCAAGGTCAAGCTGCACTTCTATCAAAGGCACTATGAAGGATGTGAAATGCCGCACACCTGTGACCCCGGCCCGCAAGGGGCGACTCGGGTGACCGTGAGCATGGAGGATGAGGGATGGACAAGGGACGGACAGCCCAGGCTGGATCCCAAGCTCATGGCCAGCGCGAGCTGTGCAGAGAGAGCAAACACAGGATGGCAGCAACTGCAGAGCGTGAAAAGGAGCAACAGGCGGGTATTACTCCTGATGGTGAGAGACCCCAGGCAAAGCCTGAAAGCTCAACTGTGGTAAAATGCACTCCGACCAAGCTCAGTAACCGAGAAAGCTCATAAGAACAAAGCCGGATCTTTTTCCACAAAGGTAAATGCAATCCTGGTTTAGCAAGACAATGCCTCGGAAATGTTCTTTACATCAGACCGCTGCCAGTTTTGCCTCTTAAAAACTCAGTGAATCCAGTGAGGAATTTGAAAGGGCAAAACCTCGGAAAGATGTAACAGACAGTCCAGAGAGGGCCACTGCCTGCCACGCTCCACCTACAATGGCCAATGACAGAGAGCTAGCTGCAGTGGGATCTGGAACCAGATGTTCCGCTGGCAGTTTACAATCCAGGACAAGACTTCCTGTGAGCAGCAGAGAGGCAGACACAGTGTGGGGCAGACACGGTGGTCCACCTTGATGCCTTCCAGAAAGGGTGCCCCAAGCAAAAGAGGTGAATGGCCAACAAGAATAGGAAGAATATAGGGGAAGACAAAGATACAGCTGAGCAACAAGTGAAAATAGTTCCCTGGATAAGAAGAGAAGCCACCGGCTTAGGTGGTGTATGCCTGCAATCCAGCACTCGGCAGGCTGATGCAAGAGGGTCACTGTGAGTTTGAGGCCAGCCTGGGCTACAAAGTGTGCTCAAGGCCAGCCTGAACTGCATAAGGAGACCCTGCCTCAAAAAGACAAAAAAAAAGAAGAGGGAGGAGGGGGAGGAAGAGGAGGAGAGAGAAAGAGAAGAGGAGGAAGAGGGGAAGAGAAAGAGGAGCAGCAGCAGCAGCTAAGGAAGAAGCCTGCGCATGCACAGCCAGTGTCATGGACGTCGAAGTGGGGTACACAAACAGATGAGGTGCAGAGGGCAGCAATGGAGCACAGGCTCCCACCCACTGTGATCATCCTCCCACTATGACACAGTCACCTCCAGGGCCCAGTCAGGGTGATGACAGCTTCCGTGCCCCTCCCCACGCTGAGCCCCCAGTGCTAACTCAGCCGGTCCTCACTGACCAGAAGCCGAGATGGGCAGGGCCTCAGCGCACCCCACAGCGTCTGTCACCCAGGAAGCTCGGCCTGCTACTCTCCCTGAAAGGACCAGCTCAGTTACCCAACAGTCCTGCGGGACACAGGAAAGGTGCTGCAGGCTGAGGGCAGGCACGGCATTCTCCAGCACCGTCCAGGCCAGGTGACCAGCAGGACTAGGCCAAGAATACGAGAGGAATCTCCCCAGGACAAAGGGATGCATCGATGAGGGGTATTTTAGAGGTGTTTTAATTAATAAAACCCAACTGTCCCTGCACTAATTCCCTGCCCAAGTAAGTTTCCTCTGTCTTTGTTGAAGATCGGATCTCACTATACAGTGCAGGCTGGTCTTGAACTCACTACGTAGCCCATTTGGCCTCAAACTCATGGCGATCCTCCTGCCCCAGCCTCCTGAGTGCTGGGATTACACCACCACACCTGGGCCAAGTCAGTTTGTGATTGTGCTTTGCTTCTGGTGGAGTTTCAGTTTATAGGTGAGCCTCCAGGAACCACTTTTCTAAGTCTAATCGTTTCTGGGTGTACTAATAAACCACACTCCTTAATCACAAATTCAGTCACCATAACCCAAACTGGATAGCCACACAGTGAAGCTGGAAGGTCTAGGATTCCATCCAGAGCACAACGCTGTCTCCTCTATCTGCTGAAACCACAAGAGCGTTGGCAGTCAGTGGAGGCTGAGCCGCCGTCTGGCCCCGCAGACTCGGGACTCTCCTGGCGCTCTTGCCCTGTGTCGCTAACCCTGCTTCCCACCAGGGAAGAAGACGTGCGTTAATCTCCACCACTTGCACCAACACTTTCCTCCTGAGGTCTGCTTGGAGAAGACGGAGAAGGGCTCTGTGTACCTGAGACAGCTCGCTAAGACAAGTCCTGAGAACTAGGAAGGATCACCTTAGAAAAGGTTTTAGCACAGCAGGGAAAGTACAGAATGGGTTGACCTTGCACAAGACCAAGGTGGGGTACCTAGGGTGCGGGCCATAGCCTGGGACGCCAAGCAGACAGGCGCCAGGTTCCTTTGCGCCTCTCATTGCCTCCCAACTGGCTCCTCCGGGGGTTCGTGGGAAATTTCCAGAAGCAAACTTGCCAAGAAAATGTCTGCGTAGCTTTGTTCAAAGCATATGGTGCATTTTTTTCACAAAGAGAATCCATGTTACCTCCTTACAGTAAAACTAGATCCAGTGACGGAAGAACAGCAGAATGGACGAGGGGAAAAGGCACTGGCCAGGGTCACTAGCGGGAGAGGCGAGGGGCAGGCTTACGTGTGTCTCTCGTGTCTGAGTGCCTCCCGCAGGGACCACGCAGCTTGGTAGGGCGAGGCCTGCTCCGTGTCCTCCAGCTCCTCTCCGCTCTCCTCCGACCAGTCCAGCCCTGGAACGGACAGGTAGTATGCAGAGTTAGGGAAATGTCTCATCCTCAACACAGACCAAACAGCTGCCAGAAACGCAAGAGCCAGCGCCCAGGGCCACCACTCGTGCGGGTGAGTAAGCGCCCCTGGCGAGCCTCGTTTCTGGTCTCATGAAGATATTTCAAATTCAGGCTTGAAAATGTGGCACTAGACCAACACGGCACTATTTTAAGTCTAAGGAGGGGGAAAAAAAAAAAATCACACAAGCGAGAATGAGGGTTCAGGACAATAAAAGGTGAAAATATTTCCAAGAATCAAAGTATCACTGTCATGGTTTATGTCAGTGGCCCCCAAACCTCATGAATTATGAACGCAACCAAATCTAGCGTTTGTGATTGGTTCATTGTCTAGCGCTTGGATTGGTGGTGTGAGTGCTACGGCCGCCTAGGGGTGGAGACACCATACGAGGTAACAGCAGGAAGAAGGTGTCTCTCTTTTGCCCATGAATGCTAGCTGTTTGCAGCGGCCTACTATGCCACCCTGCCTTGGAGCCAATCGAGTATGGATTGAAACCTCCAAGAACTGTAAGAAATAAACCTTTCCTTCCCTAATTCTGGGCGTAAGGTATTTTGTCTCAGCGATGAGGGAAAAGTAAGACAATCACACAATAATATGATGTCAGAAAAACTCAAGAAAGCAGAAAGAACAGGGCAGGAAGAGGAATACTGGATGGCACATTCCTGCCATCCAGCACTCTGGGAGACCAAGGCAAGGCAATGGCAGGTTCCACAGCAACTGACTGAGACCCTGTTTCCACCTTAAGGGCGGGCAGGCAGGGGTGGGGTGCAGGTCAGTGTGAGGCCTTGGGTTTAACCCCAGCTCCAAAGACATTTATAAAAGAGAAGCATTGGTAGGAAACACATTAAGGCAAGGAAAAGCCCAGAAGGTACTCAGGGTCAGTCTCTCTCTCTCTCTGGTATCAGAAGAGGCCCTGGGACAGCTCTGCAGAGGCAGACTCCCTCCTTCTCCTGCCCTGGGTCAGGGCCACTCCCAGATGGAAAGGGCAGGCGGCACAGCAAGGTCCTGGTGCTGCCAGGGTCCAGCATCCTCCTCTCTTCCCCCACGGCACGCAGGCTGAGCCCAGGGCCTCATGGGCTCTACCACCAAGCCACCACCCTGACACCCCACACACACTTCTGCTCTTCTGGGGATGAGCTCCACGCTTGGCACTGAACCACAGCTATGGTCCTCTTTGTACTTTGCAATGGACTCCCAGTAAGTCACTAAATTGGGCCCAACTTGAGTGTTTTTGTTTGCTTTTCAATTTTGGGCTCAAACTTCTGACCCTCCTGCTTCAGCCTCCCAGTGTGCTGGGATTATAAGCAGGTACCACCACACTCAGCTGTTCCAGTCTTTTTTTTTTTTTTTTGAGAGACAGATCTTGCTGTGTAATTCAGGATAGCCTTCAACTGTGCAGCCCCAGTTGGCCCTGAACTCACAGCAGTCCTGCCTCGGCCTCTCAAGTAGTACGATTACAGGTGTGCACCACCACATCCAGCCCCCGGCCCTTTAAAAAACAATTTTTTAATGAAGCAGTCTCACTAAATTGAACAGGCTGGCCTCAAACTTGTGATCCTCTTGCCTCAGCCTTCAGAGTATCCTGGATTACAGATCACAGGCATGTGCTACCATGCCAAGCTCTGGAATCTCTTTCAATTCTCTTAAACGATGCACATTTTGTGCTTTATTTTATAAAACAAGTATAGAGGGGTAAAGTGTAGAAATACACTATGAACAATGCTTATTTTGTTAGGTGCTTGCTTTTTAATGATAGGATAATTATTGCTTCTGATAATTAAAAAGTTTATTTTAAAATTTATATCCTAAAAAAATAAATGAATAAAATAAAATGCATACTCTGAAGAAGTGTTGATAAACAATGATTGCCTAAAAGATCACACTGTGTAGGGTCACACAGCTTTAATATATTCATACCACTTAATAGACAACTTAATAATTGGTGTAAGTATTTTGTATCTTTCTTCTGTGAACCTCAAAAGTCAAAAACCACACGCTGTGTTCTGGCTTATACCTAGATGTCCTCCAAACCCTCATGTGGTCATAGGTGAGCTTTTCAGAAGTGGCTGGATCTAGGGTTTATGATTCTGAGTTAAGCGTGCATGGTTACTAAGTCTGGTGACTGGCTTAGCACAGATCTGGGTGTGGACAATGGGAAGACCCCCTCCTCCGTGCGGATGGCACTACCCAAAGGGCAGCTAGCCTGGAAGGGAGAAACAGGAGAGGCAGGCTGCTGCTGCTGCTGCTGCTGCTGCTGCTGCTGCTGCAGCCCTCTGCCTGCCCTGCCCTGCCCTGCCCTGCCCAGCCCTGCCCTGGACTGTTTCTCCTATGCAATGCCTGTCTGCCATGCAGCCCTGCCTTGGACCCCACAGATTACAGACTGAAACCTCTGCAAACTGGGAGCCGATATGAACATTTCCTCCTTTAGCTTTGGGGGTTGGCTAAGCAATGAAAAAGTAACCAAGACACACAGGAAGTAGTATTTTACAATGAACCTCACAGAATTCTTCTATGTTTTAAATGAGTTTACACATGCACAACAGGGACATTTAAAGAAGCTTAATCGAAATGCAAATTATAAACGCTTAAAATTAAATTACACATGGCCACTGGCATCATGAGACTTAAATCTAGCTCGAAATGACCTTTTAGGGTGTCAGGTCATCTTAAAAAGCCAGGCCTTTCTTTTAACTACAGTTAGTAACCCGTAGGGGCTCAAGAAGCCCGGAGCACATAGCAGCTTCGGGGAGGCGCTCAGTCATGGGGTACTCAGGGCCACTTCTTCGGCCTGACCGAGAGGCACCCTCAGAAGCAGAGCACGGATTCCCTTTCCTGGCTGTGGAAGTGAGGATAATGTCTGCCGTCAACCAGCTATTCGAGGAAGTGCGTGCCTGCGTGAGACGGATTTCTGGTCCGCAGCTCCGACGTGGTAACGGCCGGACAGGCCTGCGGAAGTCATGGGGCTGAGCTCCTGAACCACTCTCTGCTGACAGGAACCTACTACGCTTGGTCTAGCGAGTTCGTGACCATTTTCCATTTTTCCAGAATAACCTTTGTTTTGAAATCTCAAATGCTTAGATTCAAAAAATAAAATAAAACCGAGTGCTTCTCTGCAAGTTTCTGAAGATCAGCCTCCAATCCAACAAAAATTTCATCATCCCTAGAACTTAAAAATTATTATATTTCACAGAAATCTGAACAAAGCCAAGTGTGGTGGTGCATGCCTATAATCCTAGCACTTGGAAGGCTGAGGCAGGAGGATTGCTCCAAGTTTAAGACAGCCTGGCCTACATAGCGAGACCCTGTTTCAAAACAACAACCAAACAAACAAACAGAAGTTATCAGCATCTGCAAAGAAAGGCAATTATGCATTTTAAAAAGTTGCATGTCCAGCAGCTGGGGGTATAGCTCAGTGGCATGCTGCCTCCCTAGCAAGCACAAGGCTCTGAGTTAGATTCCTGGTTCACCCCGTACACACATACAAAAACACATCAAGTGTTAAAATTAGAGACAAACACTGGAAAAAAACAAAAGTTCCATCTTTCCCTCAAAACTACTAACACCTACCCAGACACAGTGGCACACAATTGGAATCCCAGAACTTAAAAGGCTGAGGCAGGAGGATCTCAAATTTAAGGTCAGCTGGAGCTACACAGTGAGTTCAAGGTTAGTCTGGGCTACATAGCAAGAAACTATCTCAAAAACAAAACAACAAAAATCAAGAAAAAGAATTGAAGCTTAAAAGTATCAGGTAGATGTTTCAAACACCAATAAAAAAATAAGCTGGACATGGTGGCACACTCCTGTAATCCTAGCACTAAGGATACTGAGGCAGGAAGATCTTGCTAAAGTTCGAGGCCAACCTGGGCTACACAGTGCCTTCAAGGGCAGCCTGCACTAAAAGACCCTGTTTCAAAACAAAACCAAAAGGGCCGGGGATTTAGCTCAGTGGCTAAGCGCCTGCCTGGCAAGCTCAAGGTCGTGAGTTCGATCTCCAGAACCAAAAAAAAAAAAAAAAAGAATACATACATACATAAACTGGTAATTAATTACTTAAACCTTGACTCAAAAGTGACATCTTCACCCTCTAGGAGGATGACACAGGAGAATCGGGCCTGGCCTCAGGGATGAGTAAAACTGAAATAATTTTTAAAAGCTGAGGCTGCACCTCACTGTACAGGCCCCAGGTTCAATCGCTGGCAAAGTGAGCACTAAAAAACTAACTTCTAAACTCCAAATGCTCCACATATGTGGCAGCAACTAACAAAGGAGAGGGTGGAGAGGCTTTACAGTAAACACGAAACATGTATAAAAAGCTTTTACCAATCAAGGAACATTTTAATAACAATGGAAGAAAAAAATATAGTATCCAAAAAGGATAGGAACACCTCACTCAGCTGTATTATTAACCTAAACTAGCACTCCTCTAAGTATGACCCACAGATGCCCAGGGGTCCCCCAAATCTCTCAGAGGGCCATTTCCAAAATAATACTCAAATATCATTTGTTTCGCTATGTTGACTACATTGATGGTATAAAAATAATGGGGGCCCAGCACTGCTTCCCTGCAGCTCGCAGGTCTGAGGGATGAACCAGCCCTTCCGACAGTGTGACAGCCCCTGCGGGCAGCTGTGCTGTCACCAGTGATGACAAGAGTCCTCACGTGAAGGCGCAGTTTCTAGAAAACCTCAGCTACTCCCGAGGGTTGGAATTTTCTGCTGAGCCTCCTGGAACTATGAACAAAGGTGAGCTCTTCTAGGTTGCTAAGCCCTGTGCTCCAGGGGAAAAACGCAGTTACAGAGTAACACCTGAGCAAAGAGATTCGGCCCAACACATGGCAGAACCAGGCTTTAAAGCAGCAGTGTGAAGATCCCAAGACCTGCTTTCAGATTCTGCTTGGTGATTAATTAACCTGAGGAACTTCCAGTTCCAGCCAGGCATGGTGGCCACGCCCAGCTACTCCTCAGGCTGAGGCAGGAGGATTCACAGACTTGCAGCCTGGCCAATTAGCGAGATGCTGTTTCCAAATGAAAAGGGGACGGGGGCTATGGCTGGGGTAGACTGCTGCTGCACACCCACCGGAGGTCAACGTCCAGCACCATGGGGAGGGGACGGGAGGACAGGCACAAGGAGGGGAGGCTGCAAAATGACCTAGAGCAGTAAGCTGCTCCTTCTTGCTTTCGGTTTTCTTTTGGAAAAAGATCTTTCCTTTTTTTGTTTCTTGAGACAGAGTCAGGCTACACAGTGTAACCTCCGGCAGTGTAAAAACACACAGCATTACACACAGTGGGAACCTGACTTTATGTGTTGAAAGAATAAACCAACACATTAACAGACAGGGTTTGCTGTTTACTCTTTTTGCTGAATCTTTTCGGTCTCTTAGGTTTTGGTTATCAAGTCAAACTTGGTTTCCTAACAAGTGGGACAGCATAAGGTCATGCAGGAAGAGTCGCCACTGCCATTTCCAGAAGCACAGCCGGACAGCTGCACCCTTTCTGCAGCACAGGAGTGCTCGCCCACCTCCTGTGCTCGCAGACTGACCAGGCAGGCAGACAGACATCCACACGGACAGCTGTGGTCAGCGCTTACTCAGCTCCCAAAGAAGGCGTGACACAGCAAGTCCTCACTTCCTCCCGCCTGCTAAATCATGGCCTGGCCTGCTCGAAAGACACTGATTAGATAGCTAATAAAAGGGAATAAAATGATTCGCCCAACACGCATGCGCTCTAAGACCTCAGGGTCTACTCTTAGTCATTCAAGATACTGATTTTAGATTTTCAAAATGCTGCAGTCAACATCGTTAGATACGCATTCTGCTATTCTGATATTTTCCGTAGGATAAAGTTCCAAAAGTGACTTTGGAACACAGCGTACATTTAAAAATTGGTAGCTATGTGTGTTAAAAGCGGTGGGAGCTGGGGCTAGGTGTGAGGCAATATGCTTCTTTCTGCAATAAAGTTTTAAACCTCAGAAAAAAATAAGATTCTTAAAAATATAAAATAAAATAAAAATTAGTCGCTACTCTTGTACTCACCCACACCGTAGAGACCCCATGTTCTCCCCAGCGCTGGCCGAGCTTTTTGCTAATCTGGAATTTCGCGGAAGGAAACAGAAGTTTCCGTTTGTTTATCAACCCTGAAATTCAGGCGTTTTCTTCTGCCCGTGTCCTTTACTCCCATTTTTGTTGCTACCGCGGTCGTCCCAACCACCTCTCCCGAACTTAGGAGGCCTGCTCAGGGAGGCGAGGCGTACGCCAGGCGCGCGGGCCAGCAGGGAGCACTCACCTAGGTGCGGGAAGAGGTCGGCGTCCAGCTGGTGCCTCTGCGCGTACAGCGTCACCAGCCTCTGCAGCCGGCTGATGCAGCTCAGGTGCGGGGAGAAGGCCGCGGCCTGCATGAGCACCCGGTCGGGCCGGGCCGGGGCGGGTGGGGGCCGCCGCTGCACCCCGGGCCGGGCTTGTGCTGAGGCGCTGGGCGGCGTCGCTCCCTGCGCGGGGCCGCCAGTGAGTGGAGGCGACCTGCAGACGGAGCCCTGTGGGGCGGCGGGGGGCTTTGCGGCCGGGGGCAGAGGTGCGGGGCGGGAGTGCGGCGGCTGCGGCTGGGGCTGGGGCTGGGGCTGGGGCTGCTGCTGCTGCAGAAGTGGCGGCGGTGGTGGCGACAGCTGCGGCTGCGCCTGCGGCTGCGGCTGCTGCTGCTGCTGCTGCTGGGAGGATGCAGGAGGGGGGCTAAAGTGCTCTTGGCGAACCTTTAAGATCTCGGTCTCTCTCTGGCGCTGCCGGTTCTGAGCCAGCTTGCTCTGCAGCTTCCTTCTCACGGTCGCGCCTTTCTTCAGGTCCTCGTCTTCCTCGTGGAACGCAAACGGGTCTTCCAAGTCCGTGTCCAGGTAGTGGAGGGGGACCCGGGCCCCGGGCGGGGAGAGGGACATGCCATCCAGTCCGTTGGGCATCTTCAGGGCCAGCGTGGGCACAGCCAGGCTGAAGGCCATGGTATCCACCTGGTGCCGGACCTTGACCTCATCTATAGGGTCGCTCTTCTTCTTCCTCTCTTTTTTCGGGATAAAGCCAAGTACCTGCAAGTGGCTGTTGCAGTACCTTTAAAATGGACACACAAGGGGAGAGCGTCCGTGACACAGATGAAGAACCAGTGCGAGAGTGCACACTGTCATCACAGTGAAGCCCAACGCACTCAACACGGCAATCACCGGGGGAGCAGGCAGGCAGCACCCCTGCTCTGGGGCCAGTCCAGAGCCGTGGTCCCCAGATGAGCGTGGGCCCTAACCCTGTGCTCCCCCCACCCCGTGCCCCACGTGGTCTCGCCATTCTCTGTGCCCAGCACAAGCCTGAAGGACGCCTGAGAGTCACCCACAGAGAAGGCGGCTGCTAGGCCATTGGCACAGGGGAGATGCAGGGACTTCAGGACGTAACCCCAAGGCGGTCGGGGTCCTGTGTGCGTCACACTGAGAGTGGGAAAGGGACTGGGATGGTACTTCACGTGGGGAGGCTGGGGCAGGGAACACTTGTCTCAGCAGGAAACAGGGCTGGGGCCGGCTCAGTGCGCGAGGCCCTGGGTCCATCCCTGGTACGAAAAGATAAAGAAACAGAAGGAGAAAACGGAAGAGTAACACTGGGTTATGGAACTGTAGCTGACGTGAGCTGCTCAGAGCCACACATCTGCACCCGGAAACAGCGTCCTCCTGCCTCGGGGGTAAGCACGTGCAGAAGCCAACCCACCCGCTGCTTTCCACTTGGGAAACAGCCAGGAGCAAGACTGGAGTGCTGCCCGGGATTTAGCTCAGTGGCTTAAGCGCCTGCCTGGCAAGCGTGAGGTCATGAGTTCGATCCCCGGTACCCAAAAAAAAAAAAAAAAAAGACTGGAGCGCTGCTGGTGACACCCGCAACCCTCGCCACTCTAGGGGTGGAGGCACCAGGCCAGCCTGGGCAACGTGGCAAGACCCTGTCTCAAAAGGTAAGGAGTCAAAAGGGCGAGGGCTGCCCATGCTGGAGCCGGCCAGTGGTGGAGTGCGGGTCTCCAACGCACAAGGCCCTGATCTGAGGGAGGGGGCCGGTGGGCGGGGGCCACAGCTCTCAAAGAGCCCCATTTGTCCTCAGCAACCAGCAGGCAATTTTTATAATATAAATGCTACTCTTAAAACATCATGAAGGGGGCTGGGATTTAGCTCAGCGGCACAAGCGCCTGCCTGGCAAGCACAAGGTTGTGAGTTTGATTCCCAGTATCCCCCACCCACTGCCAAAATAAAATAAAATACAAAAAAGGGCCAGGGATACAGCTTCATGGCACAGCACCTGCTTGGCAAGTACGACATCCTGAGTTTGATTCCCAGCACCAAAATAGTAAGAATAGTAATAATAATAACAATCAAAAGATGGTCTTTAATGGGAAAGTAGAAAACATGCTATGCCGCTTGACCCTACCGAAAACCTGCAGACTTAACCAGGAAAGAGGCCTTGTCTGAAGTCATCCTCCCTGCAGGTCCACAGTGCGTCACGGCTGTGACACAGACAGTATTCCATGACTCAGTAAATCTGAAAATGCTGGCTTACACACAGTGATACGATGACTCTGCTGCCGTTTGTTTCTGCTGAAAAATTTCTTAAAGCAGTCTGTTTGAGGACATGTGCTGTCGAGTCCCAAGGGGGAGCTGAACCACCTGGCACTGTGTGTCCCAAAGTGATTTGAAGATGGAACCTTTGTTATTAGGGGACAGGTCTCGCTGTGTAGCTTTGGCTGGCCTTGGACTCGCTCTGCAGCCCACAGTGGCCTCAAACTCACTTTGATCCTGCTGCCTCATGCCACCTGAGGACTGGGCCTGTCACTACAGCACACCAGCGCTGTCTCCAGAGCACACCACGGGGTTTCAACGCACCTCACAACCCTTAAACGAAGCAGGTCCACTAGGCGGCAGCTGGTGAAGACAGCGGTGCTGGGAATAAGGCACTGACCCACCAGGGTAACGGATTCTGATGTTTTCAGCTCTTTTTTTTTAAGGTAGGAAAAAGTGTGAGGCAGTTGCTTGTTTATTTTTGTTCAGAAGTCAAAGTTCTCTGCTCCTCCACTTCGGGCCCAGTGCTCACAGTCCACGTGGCTCACGGTGGACACAGCAGCACCGGACTCGTGTGCCCAGCCACTCTGGGCCCTCGTCAGGCAGGGGAAAGGCTGGCCGGCCACCCGAGCTCTCAAAGTGAGGGCACAAATACAAATCTCCAATCTGCAGGGCAACTGCAAGAGGAACAGCCACTAAGGGCCAGGTTCCCCAGGGTCCCCGGGTGAGGCGGGAACGTTCTGAATTAGATGACGGCTTGCCGAGCAGTAAAAAGTACATCAGTCAGGAAGCTGAGACAGGAGGATCATTGTAAGTTCTCGACCAGCCTGGGCTACAAAGTGAGCTCAAGGCCAGCCTGACCTATATACTGAAACCCAGAACTCAAGAGGCTGAGGCAGGAGGATTGCTGAGTTTGAGGCCACCCTGGGCTACATGGCGATGTCCTGTCTGGGGGGAAAAAAGGAATAATGGAAGCTTATTTTTCAAAAGATTATTAATCTTTTCTATGCTATACTATGATACCATAGTATTTATATACAAGTTTAATATATTATTACATGAATTCAACCCGAATTTCTTGAGGTTTGACTACTTGCTGATTCCACTTTAACCTATTCTTAGACAAGCCTACAAACAAAAACATTAACATCAATTGCATGCATACGAGCATGACCAATTTTAAATATATATAAAGCAATAGTTATTTTCTTAGTAACTCAGTACTTATTAAACATAGCTTCTCCTATCTTAGACAATACCCTTTTCTTGCTTATCATGTTCTAAAAAGAAGAAACTAGTTTGAAGACAAAAGTGAAAGCACACACTTCAGGAGATTAATATTTTAAAGAAATTCGGGCCTGTCGCGATCACTTCTTCCTGTTAACTATTACGATGGTACTTGCTTTAACTTAAACGGAAAAAGCCCAGGGTTGGCAATTATACCTGTAGTTAAAAGGATGCATTTACAATGGACAAGGAAGAGTTAATCTGAGCCCAGCAACACTCCACATTAAAAGAGGGCAGTGTACGGAACTGTTTTCTGTCTGTTAAAAGCAACTGGACAGATATGCTCAGCCTAATACACGGGTCCCTATCTCACTCAGATTAAAATTTTATTCCTCACCTCACTAAGCAGCTGTCCGGAGCTTTTGGGAGTGTAACCTGAAGCCTGCGTGCTCCTTCGTAATGGTAAGAGAGGCTTCCCAAATCACAATGTGCACACACACTCAGATGAGTTCTCTGCCCACCAATTATGTGTTTCACACTAACAGCTGAAAAAGTGCTCATCGTGACATAAAAAACACACGATTCTTTCTTAACCACTTTACACAGGTGACATTTGCTTATGCATTGCAACACGGGCGAAGGGTGACTGTGTGTGTGTGTGCTAAGGTGGAGTTAAAAGGTTCACACTTGCTGTGTAAAGACTCTAACGACAAACATCTAAACCCTCTGGATCTCTCTAATGTCCCACAGTGACCAGTGTGGTCTCCAGAAAACTGAAAGAGGCATGAAGAAAAGGTTATGCTAAAGGTAGTGTGAAGACACCAATGTAAGACATTTCCAAAATAACTCCACGTTTTATTTTTTAAAATCTGGCAAAGTGTACATTCTTAATCCTAGCAATGAAGTCTACCCTTAGAGAAAAACAGTTTCTAAACTATGGTAATCACAACACGAACTTTGAGCCAAAAGGTGCAAGAGTGTGAAACAATGCCAAATACTATCCTATGTCGAAGTGTTTCCAAATGAGTATCTTTAAATTCTTTTTCAATCAGAGATTTAAAAACCTATTAGCAATAAGAACACTTTAAGCAGCTCCTGGAATTTCTCTTCCTAGGCAGATGATGAAGCTAAGAAGCCAGGAACTACTTCACAAGGCCGCAGATCACACAGATCCATACTAAGGCTTCAAGCCACGGTTTTCAAGGAAAACAAACATGCTTAAGTAATTCTAAAACTTCAGAACTATCAGTTAATAAAGCACTCATGCACTCTTTAAATGAACACCCCCAAAACTGACTTCTCTGTTTCCAGAACTGGACGGCACTGATCAGAAGTATGCTGAAGTTCACTTGGATTACAGCGCTCGATTATCAGAGCAGAGGGAGGAGGACAAGCCCCACACCCCAGCCTCACCTGCGGTCCTCCGACTTGGGGATGGGGTTGGTGCAGCGCTGGCTGTTATACTTGGCCACATATTCGCATTGCTTGAAGGGCGCAGTCTTGTCCTCCAGAACGTGTCGGATGCAGAAGGCGTAGCCGTTCAGTCGCCGCTGCTTGCACAGTTTGGGGCTATACGAGCACAAGGGCTTATTGTCAACCTCGGAGAAGTGTATGTGTTTCCCTTCATACATCACGTGACTCTATGCCTTGTGAACATCAGCTAAACGTCTACCACAAAAAAAGAAAAGAAAACGCGAGTGATAAATCAGATCACGACACAGAAAGCTGCAGACTTCCCCGAGGAACTTGCAGCCCCAGCCCGTACCTGAGTTTAACCCTCCGCACCACGGCAATGCTAAGTGAGCCCCACGGGCAGTGCAGTTAGGTGGCTGTTGAAATTAGGGTGAAGCAGACTGTCTGCAAAGATGTCAGAAGGCCTAGTTAACAAACAGACAGAGCAAGGCTAACTCACCCAGGACATGAGTTACTTTATCAAGTGATGGATTCTATGTTGTAACTCGACATCTCAAAAATGAAGAAGACTTATAAAGTAACTAAGACATGAGGTTACAAATATATATGGCAGTTTGAGAGAAATGTTTCTTTTTGTCATTTTGGGGCAGGTTTCACTATGCAGTTCAGGCTGGCCTTGAACTCACTTTGTAGCCCAGGCTGGCCTTGAACTTGCACGGATCCTCCAGCCTCCGTCTTACCTGCCTCTCCTCCCAAGTGGGCCCTCAAAGAAATGCTTCTGAGCCCCAGACTACACTGAGCTAAACCACTGATCCACTCACATTAAATTCTGTGAATACCTCAAAGCGGCAGAGCTAGTCCACCAGATGAGTATCACAGGTGCCGCTCTTTTTTACTTCATCTTTGGCAGTTTTTTTGTTATTGTTTTTTCGAGACCGGGTCTGTGTATTTCAGGCTGGCTTTGAATTTGCTATGTAGCCGAGGCTGGCCTCGAAGTTGCAGTGATCTTTCTGCCTCAGCCTTCAGAGTGCTGCCATTGCAGGTATGCACCACCACTCCTAGCTGTCACCGCTGGTAAACACTAGGTTTGTCTTCGGAAATGAAACCCCATTATCATGCTGATGGAATTAACTGCAGACCCAGTCTCCCTCTGAAAGCCTGTATTTTTTATGGTGTTATGGTCTGTTCCAGAAGCTCCCTCACTCCCAGAGCCTCATGGGCTCATAGGTGGGCTCTGGGAGGTGACCGATGAGTTTACAGTGAAATGTGATGCTGGGAGAAGCCTGTCATGGCCGGAGGGTCTGTTATCCCTCCTCCTCCCTTCCTCTCTCTGCCTCCTGCCTGCCCTGCCATGGACTGTTTCTCCTCCGCCATGCCACCCTGCTTTGGAGCCAGCCAATAATGGACTGAAACCTCTCCAAACTGTGAGCTACAAAAAACCTCCCTCTTAACTTGTGGGTGGTCAGGTATTACATTTTAGCAATGAATAAAGTAACTAAGTCATTTGGTTATATATAAATTATCAGCAATTCAAAGCGTTTCTATGAGTGGCCCTGAAGCAAGGCCAGCAGATTGCTGTAGCTGCTGGTTTCAAACAGGAGCCTAAAGAGAATTCTTTCTGTGGTCTGTTGGCCATTTCAGAACTTTGGAAATGGAATGGTCAGTTCATCAGAAAGAAATAGCAGGTGAGTGGGGCACACTTTTGGAGGCTTGCAGGGGAGGGACCCTGGTGCATCAGGACCTGCACAGTGTGGTTGACTCGGGGTGCCGGGAGAACAAGGAGCTCATCCCCTCTGGGGGGACGGCTGTGAGCCTTCGGGTGTGCGGGCTGAGAATCAAGCATCTCATGTCCTGTCCTCCGATCCATGTCGCCTCCCCCTACCCTCGATTAGCAAGTGGGAGCCAGTGAACTGGACATGTTATGAAAAGATTGGCTATGTTACTTAGTATGAACTCCTCATATGCAAAGATATGGACAACCATTTGGAAGAAAACAATACGACAGATAATAAAGATCTCTGGTTGTCTAGCTTTGAAATTTATGTTTTCTTATGCCCCGTTCTGTTCTGTTTTGTTGTGTTTAATGTTACCCCTTTAAAATAAAATTAAAAAAAAAAGAAAAAAAAGTGTTTCTATGAAACACAAAAGGGAGCAAAGTTCTGTGTTTAAAAACACGCTACTGTCTTCCACCTCTGCCCGTCCCATCAAATGGTACAGGTTGTGAGCCCAAAGACGCATGTCACCCAACCACACTTACATCACCTCAGAGTCCTGCACCTCGGGGAGCTCCTAGTGTCTTGGAGTAGGGCAATGACTATGGTTTGAGTCTCTTGAGAGTGCATAAGAAAATGAGCAGAAATTACACAACACCCACGAGCTTCCCACACACAACAGGAGCGGAGCAGCACTCACGCGATAGAGAGTCCACAACCGTGACACTCAGTCTCACTGTCAAGTCAGGCTCTGAGTGAGCGGACCCAGGCTGACCCTCCTGAGGTCACCAAGATGCAACACACAACAGCTCAGATGCCAGTTCCTGGAAGAAAGACCCTGAGGCAAGGGCGGCTCAGAACAGTGAATGCTTGCCATGTCCAAGGTGCCAGGTTCCATCCCCAGCAAAAAGAAAAATGAAAGAAAAAAGACAGAGAAAAAGAGAAAAAAATAGTTTTTCATACCACTGAGTGAAAAGATACAGACACTTGAGTAGAAGACACGGGTTACTGTTGAAGCCCAAAATCTCTGCCACTTACTGTGTTACACTGACCAAATCATAGACCTCTCCGGATCTCAACTTCCTCATCCATCCAATATCGGTGACAGTCGCTGCTACTGCCAGGTTTCCCAAGGACCAAATGATACAAAGCACACAACACTCTAAGGGTCACACCCACCACATGAGAAGCACTGGACACACAGAAGTTTATTCCTGGAATTGGTATTCAGAAGCGATAATTCTTATAATACATTACCAGCTGGGTGTGGGGGCACATGTCTGTAATCCCGGCACGCAGAAGGCTGAGGGGGGAAGGTTGCTGACAGTTCCTGGCGGCCTGGCAAGGACAGTGGTGGAGGGAGCCCCTGCACCTTTCTCCAGAAACATTTCACTCACTTTAGTGGGAAAAAACCTGAGATATTAGCTTAGTTAATAAAAACCACGCACATCACTAAGTGAATCTAATCACACACGAATACAGTCTCAGATAAGAACCAGGCTTCCTTCCCACTCTCCTGGGCTGCTAGACGGGAAAGCTGGACCGAGGATAGAGACAAGGCTGCTCCATGGCTCTGGCTTCTCCAGGGCAGGAACCCGTGTGCATCCTCTGCAGGGCTCCAAGCTGCAGCCCCCGAATCGCCCCCACCCTAGCTCCAGAAGTCTGTGTACACCCCAGGGAAAAGGCCCTGGCCACAGGCACATGAAGGAATCTGCCTTTCTGAAGAAAAAAGTCAACAGTGGAGAGGGCCATGCTCGCCTCTCATGCTGGCACACTCAAGGCACCATGCACAGCCACAGCCTCTGTCCCCTCCGTGAGCTGCCACCCTGTCACGAGTGTCTGGCCCTGGCTGACCGGCTGGCGCAGTGCTAAGTAACGAAGGCAGCCAATGGCTCGGTCAGCAGTGATACTGATTCTGGTGTGCGAGGTGGCGTCTGCCTGTAATCCCAGTGCTGAGGCCGAGACAGGAGGATCGCTCCGAGCTCCAGCCCAGCCCAAACCACAAAGACCTGCCTCAAAAGGAAGAGGAAGAAGAAGAGGAGGAGGAGGAGGGTGGAGGCTGCCTTCTCTAGGATGTATTTCCTGTATGTTGCTCAGCAAAACATGTGCTCTGCACGTGGGAAGCACTGGGTTCAATCTCTAACACCAAAAAGCACAACAATGTAAACCAGTTTTGGTTTCATTAAGAACAGCTGTTCCTGTTTTGTTTTGCTGTTTGGTTTTTGCAGTGTTGGGGTGCTGGGCAAGCACTTTACCACTGAGCGACCTCCCCAGTGTGTGTTTCTATTTTTGTGTTTGGTCTTTTGGAGACAGGGTTGCACCATGCAGTTCAGGCTGGCCTTGAAGGCACTATGTCGCTCAGGCTGTCCTGAAACTCACAGCGACTCTCCTGCCTCAGCCTCTCCAGTGCTGGGATTACAGGTGTGCTAGCAGGCCCAGTCTTCCCAGTCCTTGTTTTAACTCAGAATGGAAGGCTCATAACCAAACTGTTTTTCAGCCACCGTGGTGCTCAAACTGGGGCCTCGGGCATGCTCAGCAAGCGCTTTGGAGGCAATCCCCGCCCCATCTTTTCCAGGTATTTGCAGGATGTACTGTTAAGAGTGTTCCAGTTATTTTAAGGTCCTCAGGTTGCCCGGGTTGACAATTGTGCAACTCAGGTGTTCACATTTGCCTATCACTTAGTAAAACAACCTCTCACAACCTGTGATCTGTTCTCATAGTGAGTGTTCCTACGTGGATTCGTGTTTTCTCCTTTGTTCATGACTGGATTTAATTCTTCTCTTTTTAGTATTTTTAACACCAGCTACAAAAAGAAGTCTCTTGGATTTACTAGTACATTCATTTGTTTTCTTTTTAAAGTTTCTGCTAATACAGTCCTTCCTACTGTGTTTCATTACTTCATTCTGCTTCTTATTTTTGACATACGGTCTCACTGTATAGTCCAGGCTAGCCTGGATTCACTATGTAGCCCTGACCTGCCTGGAATTCGAGGTGACCCTCCCACCTCAGCCTCTCGAGCGCTAGGATTACAGGCATGTTGCCACCATACCCAGTGTATTCTACTTCTTGAATATTTTTATTTTCATTTGCAGGCTTTGTGATCTGTATCTATGACTTTTGCCTGAGGACCTTGGTAATTATACCCTATAGGTCCAACACACAGGATTTTAATGGGGGGCCTAACACACATTCTTGAAAAACACGCATGGTGTACAGGGCTCACCGTCCCCTGGGTCATTCTCAGTGTTACCAACCACCCTGGGTC
>PVJX010024921.1:0-27526 GCA_004027295.1 Dolichotis patagonum | reverse complement strand
CATATAATCTCCCTAATATGAGATTTGATAAGAGTATATAAGTCTTTATGGTAAGCATGAGGCCCCATCTCATAGCTTCGAAGTCTTTCAAAGTTTTAAATCATCAGTTGGAATGGTGTTATCCTGTTTTGTTTGACTATATCATACGTGATGATATGAACAGCTGTTTTGAAGAAAACATTATGACAGCTATTGCTGAGTTAATATTATCCTTCTTAGAAGTCCTACCATGCTTTTTTTGTTCTACTTCTGTTGGTTCTACCACATTGTGTCTTATTGGAATTTGAATATGTGTGATAGTTCAAACAAATTTTTTTCTTTTTTATCAAAAATGAGATATTATAGTACCCATTGATCATTTTCTGTTACTCAGTTCAGAAAGCCCTGTAATTCTTTCACTATATGCATGGCTTTATACTATTGTGTTATGTTTGATATTATTGTAATTGAAACTATGCTCAACTATAGCAGAGTAAGAGATATGGTGTTAGATACTGTTGATGTCCAGTTGATTTAATGTAAAGTACTGTGTTGCCTATGTTGTCCTGTTCTGATCTGCTCTGTACTGCCCCCTTTTGTTTTATTCTCTTTTAAATAAAAAAAAACACGTAAAGTGATAAGCATTATCATAGGTTAAAAAACAAGTTAAAAGAATGAGATAATATTATTCATCTATTTGATTGACTGCAACTCAAAAACCTAACCATATCCCAAGTACCAAAAAAAAAAACCCTCTAACCATCACAAATGTTGAAGATACAGAACAACATAAACTTTGCTCATTACCAGTAGGAATTCAAAATGGTATAATTACTTTGAAAAAGTGTGGCGATTTCTTACAAAATTAAATGTAGTCTTATCACAGCAGTTACAATCATTCTTCTAGATACTTGAATGAGTCAAACATTTACTGTCAATCCAAAAATATGTACACAAATGATTATGGTAGTTTTATTCATAACCACCCAAATCTGGGAACAACTGAATCGTCCTTTAATAAGTCAGTGAATAGGCATTCTGATTGACATTCTGGAAGAATAAAAACTATGGAAATAATAACATGATAACTACTTATTCAGGGTTTGATGGCTTAGGTGGAGGGAGGACTATGTGAAACATAAAAGATATATTAGGACAGTTAAATGACTTCGTTGGATATTGAAATGGCATGTACCTGATCTTAAAAATTTGTTAAAAGTCACAAAATTGCAACACACACAGTAATCCTCAGTGTAGACTGTGGACTTTAATTGAAAATACTAAATCTGTATTTGGTTTATTAATTGTAACAATATGTTCCACAATAGTGCAAGACTATTAATATGAAAAGTATATAAAGGGAAGGGGTACATAAGAGTCCTTATATTACCTGTTCAATTATTTTTCCTTTAAATCACATAATGGCTCCATCCAAAACTAGAAAAAGAAAATTATATCAATTACAAAAAAATACTAATATCAAAGATGAGAAAACAGATTGTCTTAGTTACTTTTCACTCATCGCTGAGACAAAATACCTGATGCCCAAAGTTGGGAAAGGAAAGGTTTATTTCTTACAGTTTTTGGAGGTTTCAGTCCATACTCAGTTGGCTCCAAGGCAGGGTGGCATGGCGGGGCCACAGTTCATGGTGGCTACAAACAGCAAGGTGGAAACTGGCAAGAGAGAGAGACACACCTTCTTCCTGCCATTACATCACCCCTAGGCTGGTGTGGTACTGACACCATCAATCCAAAGCACTAGACAATGAAGCAGTCACAAATGCATAATGCAAAGGCATGAGGCTTGGGGGCCACTGACATAAACCATGACACAGACTAAAAGAAAAAATATTCAAAGATTACAAACATACATTAATAAAATGGGATCTCCAAAGAACTAAAAAAATGTTTAAAGATGCCTCAGTTTGCAAGTGATAAGAGGAATGCAAATGAAAACAAAAATGAAATGACTTTGTATATTTTCAAGTGGGAAAAAATTAGGAAATTAGATAACATCAAGTTTAAAGTTGTTAAGAGAGCAAAAATCATACATTTATGTAAGTATATATGTAAATGTATTTATGTAAATTATCTAGACTCATAAATATACTAACCAGCACTATATATTTTTAAATACATAACACTGTATATACTTAAAAATGCAACAGCTCAGTGGCACAGAGCCTGCCTGGCAAGAGCGAGGTCCTAAGTTCGATTCCCAACTCCAAAAAATAAAAAATTTAAACCTAAAAATGCATGGAGTAAAGCCATGTAATACACATAGTAGGTAGATGTCTATAGAGAGAAAGAAGTGAAAAACAAAAAATAAAATCTGACTGAGAATTATGATAAATTCAACTCCGTGCCAAATATTAATTTTTATTGTGCATATTTATTAGCATATGTTTGTAGTATCTAATTATTACAACTCTCATGGAGCACTGGTACATGTGCATAATATATCTTAATTCTTTTTTTAAATTTTCTACCCTTCTCCATCCTCCCTGCTCCTTCCGACCAGAAAATCTTTGAAGAAAATTGGATACCAACATAAATTATGTGCTATGCTTAAAGTGGCAGCTCAGCTATTTCTGAGTGTCCTGACACAAGCTGTTTTAATGAAATTTGAGAAAGGTGTTGAAATCAAGAGAGAGAAGTGAGCAACTAATGATCATGAGGTAAAATGGTAGAGTCAATACCAGGACAGTAGGTATCTGAGGAAGTGGTAAAAAAAGAAAAAGTACAAAAGTGCAACATTTAAATAAGGCAAAAATGCATAATAAAAATATAAAATGACTGTGTTATGTTTTTAAATTAGAAATGTCCAGTGCTACAGAATTATGGTAAGAAAAAAATTCCAAGAAGTGAATTTTAAAACTGGGAATTGCTTTCATAAGTTAAAATTGGTAAAGATAAGTTACACGGGAATCCAATAAAAATGTAGAATAATAAACTAATATTAAAATAGGTGATCATACAAAATAGATACAAAAGTTGAACAAATAATTAAAATTTAAAGTAATCCATAAAGCACAAGAGAAAATTAAAGGGCAACATTGTGTAGTTGTTAAGACTAAGAGTTGAGTCTCGGAAAGAAGTGACACTTAACATAGACCTAAATTTACCTTCCCTACCAGTATAGAACTCAGAATGGTTTTCAACAAATACTGTACCAGCTCTGTACTTAAATAAACTGAAGTAAAAAAAATCACTGGTATATAGGGTCATTGTCAGTAACATTTTAATTATCTTATTTAGATTCACAATACCCAACAGAGAATTGTGTGAGCATTTAAATATCCAAGAGTGAGAAAACTAACAAAATATTAAGGATGGGCCCTCCCCTAGCTGCTCTGCTCTTCTCTTCCCATTGGAGGTGGTGGCTGGCCTGGCCTCCTCATCAGCTCTATTTTAGCTCACCTTTGGTCTTCCCTTGTCCCTTGGGTCCTAGAATGGCCTGAGCATCTTCCCACCTCCTTAGGGTGACTGCAGAGACCCTGATGCTTTCTCCTCTCCTGGATCGTCAGTCCTTGCCCTGCCCAGTTATGAATGAGGAACACAATCTGATCATAATGGGCAACGGCCTGACTGAATGGATCCTGTCAGGTATAATGTCAGTGAATGGAAAGAAAGTTCTTCATATGGATCAAAATCCATATTATGGAAGAGAAAGTGTGTCTATAACACCACTGGAAGATTTATACAGAAGATTCAAATTACCAGGAGTGCCTCCAGCATCAACAGGGGGAGGAAGAGGTGGTAACATTGACTTAATTCCCAAGTTCCCGATGGCTCACAGTCATTTGGTTAAGATGCTGCTGTAAACAGAAGTTACATGATACATGGATTTCAAAGTGATTGAAGGGAGCTTTGCCTACAAGGTAAAAAATTCTGCAAGGTTCCTTCTATTGAAGTGGAAGCCCTGGTATCCAGTTTAATGGGACTATTTAAAAAACATCACTTCAGAAAGTTCCTGCTTTATGTTGCCAACTTTGATGAAAAAGACCCTAGAACTTTTGAGGGCATTGATCCTAGGAAGACCAAAAGGTGAGATCTGTATAAGGAACTTGACTTGGGCCAAGATGTTGTAGATCTTAGTGGTCATTCTCTTGCACTGTACCAAACTGATGACTATTTAGATCAGCCATGTTGTGAGATCACTGATAGTATTAAACTTTACAGTGAGTCTTTGGCAAGATACAGCAAAAGCCCATACCTGTATCCACTTTATGGCCTTGGAGAACAGCCACAAGGATTTGTCAGGCTAAGTGCTATTTATGGCAGAACCTACATGTTGAATAAACCAATTGAAGAAATGATTTGCAGAATGGAAAAATGATTGATGTAAAATCTGAAGGAGAGATTGCTCATTGTAAGAAGCTCATCTTTGACCCAAATTATGTAAAGAATTGGATAGCAAAAGTGGGCCAGGTGATTAGAGTTATATACATCCTCAGTCACCCTATCAAAAATACCAACCATACCAGTTCCTGTCAGATAATTATTCCAAAGAACAAAGTCAATCAAAAATCAGATACCTATGTTTGGATTATATCCTTTGCACACAATGTGGCAGCACAGGGGAAGTACTTGCCATTGTTAGTACAAATGTGGAAACCAAGGAACCTGAGAAAGAAATCAGATCAGCTTTGGAGCTGTTGGAAACAACTGAATAGAGATCTGTTAGCATCAGTGATCCCTTGTACCAAAAGATCTGGAAGCAGACAGCCAGATTTTATTTCGCACGCATATGATGATCACTTTGAGCATCATGTCTCACTTTGAGACAATTTGTGTTGACATTAAAGACATCTATAAAAGGATGACAGAATCTGAGTTTGACTTTAAGGAAATGAAGCACAAGAAAAATAACATCTATGGGGAAGACTAAGAACAGCAAATGTTACTATCTGATTAGAACAAATTTAAAATTTGGCAAATAATACATATTGTGAGAAATCAATATTGGCATGTCTGCTTTTGTAATCACAGTGGAGACTGAAGAGTACTGTACCAGTGAACACTCCCTTTCATCTTTCTAATCTTATGTATTAACTTTGCATGGAGTGGTTGTTCAGATTGACTGGCTACCAGTCTATTTAATTTAACCAAGCTGGCTTTTTTCTAAAAGTGAAGGAACAGTTTTAAAAGGTTGTGTTACCAATATGGAGAGCATGATACAGCATTTGTATCTTTTAGTCAGTGTAGACTTTGGAGTTTTGTGCTTCTGCTGCTCAAGAGGTGGCTCCATACGGTGTGGGCCATCTTGACATTAGGGAGATTCTAAATTGAACATTCCTTACCTTCGGACAGCATCTTTAAGTTTTCCCTATACGTATTTTGTGTTATGCTTAATAATTATGTGCAGGACATAATAGAATAGCATAATAATATAGCCACAAGTTTGGTTCACGTGGACATACAGTTCTAACCAAACTCCAGACTAATGGAATGTTTAGAGAAAGTCAGTATGGGCTGTTTTAACTTAGGAAAATTGAGAGAAGTGGAAAGGAGCTTTTTCTATAAGTCACGTGAAGTGTAGAACCATCCTTTGTGTCCTAGGTGCAGCCTCTTCAATGAACCAAGCTACAATGCAGCACTGATTTGACAGATCCTCTACATCAATGGTGTTTGTCTCAAAAGGGCTCCAAATGATTTCTGTGTTGCAAAATAAAGCAAAACTCTAGAAACAAAAAAATATTAAGGATGAATAGATAAGAAATAATATACGTTTAAACATTATTTAAAGAAAATAAAAAGTTGTCAATGAGGTTAGTGCTTAGTACTCCAGAGATGAATCAAGAAAGAAATATGGAGAGAAAGCTATTAATTCCAAATAGTTTTCTAATCAAATTCTAATTTAATGAAGTGTCAAGTATTATAAACCACAGTCATAGAGATAATATTGCCTTCATATTACATATAAAAGTATTGAAGGCTAGAAAAGAACATGTAATTTTCCTAAATACACATATCTTAATGACAGATTAAGGATAATCTGATTCTAAATTGAGTTCTTTTAACTATGTTAAAGTTCATGTCACCAGTAAGTGCTACCACTTCAATTTGTCCTCTGTGAATATTTGGTAGGATGAAGCCTCTGTCACTGCTAGCAGAGAAATGTTCTATGAGGCAGAAGCTCTCCAGGAGCCCTAAGATTATTCACATTTGGATGTGTGGGTGGGAGGACGCAAGCCCCAGCTGCTGCCCCTCTGTGGTCCAGCGCAGGGAACTATGAAAATCCAAAGTGTTCTCTTTTTTTTTTGAACAACCAGTCCCAAAAAAATCAATGAAGAGAGAAAGCAGACTTTAAACTGAACCACAAAATCATTTCAGGGCTAATCAGAAGCTACAAATGTGGAAAAAATTTTGATTTTGCAGTGTTTTTAGAGAGAGGAAAGAATGAACTGGCTGACTTCTGTCCAGTCCACAGTGAAACCGCATCAGACAGCCTGGCACTGCTGTCCCTTCCTTCCTTTCTTTGCTTCACTAGCATGACCTCCATTGCACTCGTGAAGTTACTCAAGGAAAGGAGTAACTGTCCTCTCTAATCATTGTAAAATGCCCCTTTGGCCTAGATCAGTGATAGTGAAACCTTTAGAGACCAAGTGTCAAACTGAAATCCAAAACTCACTAATTTATCACAAAGTGCCAACACTGAATTTAAGCCTGAGTACTAACGTTTTAGTTTGGAAAAACAAAACAAGTCACACATTAACATCTTTCGTCTTAAAAGAAAAACAGAATAACACTTGTGCCATAGGCTCATTACCACTGGCCTAGATAGTCATTATGTGAAGAGTTTTACCCCAAAGGTAGAGGAGATGCTGAGACCACAGCTAAGTTTTTGCCTGTTGATGATGAGGAGCCCGTGGACTCAGAGCAGCCTCAGCCAAAGTCACATCCAGAATCTCTTTGCTGGACAGGGGAATACAGGGAAATAAAAACAACTCTGTGACAACACTGCTCTGACATAGCCCAAGATTTTGTATCGCATATGTAAGAGTTGGTCACCATCATGCCACTTAAATTCAAGTCTAAGTCACCTGCAATTTCCATGGGAAGCATCCTCAGAGCACCTGAGAGTTTCAAACCATGGAAACTACAAGGGCAAAGCATCTTCCCATACATTTTCAGCAATTTTGCTTCGACATTCTTGGTCTTACTCTGAAAGCCTTGCTCCTCAAATATCCTCTAACACTACCCTCAAACTTACATTGTCTATGTACATCAGAAAGGTAGAAATATTTTTTTAATAAAAAATACAGCACAGCCATCTGCAAGTCAAGAAATGTCCTCATTACAAACCAACCCTGCTAGGACTTGACCCTGGAATTTGCACCCACCAAAAATGTGAGAAAATGTATTCCTGTTGGATAAGCCACCCAGGCTACGGTTCTTAGTCAGGGCAGCCCAAGCCAATACACAAAGCACATATTAAATATATTTCTTCTGATGAGGTTTCATATATGTAAGTAAGTGAAATAACATATATTAGGCACTACATAAATATTTGTACCAACCATCTTTTCTTGCTTATCCTCCCAAATATTAGACATTTCCATTTAACACTAAAAATTTTAAGCTTAAAATTTGTGGTTAAATTGCAGCCCCACAAGAGATCAGAAATAGCAAGCTGGCAAGAATGTTGGAAGGTCTGAAGAAGACTTCTGATCAAACAGAAATGAAGACATGTGATGGCTGACAAAGTGATCAAAGTCAGATCATCTCTAGAAAACTGAGAAATATTCATCCTGGGACATCCACGAAAGTAGAACTTATCTTGCCTTATTTTCTATTAAAGAAGGCAAGGAATCAAGCACATATTTTACAATTCTATTACAAGAAATACATTCAAATATTAAAATTGTTGCTATTTTAAGAAGTATTAGCTTGATTAGAATTTCACTTGTACAGTATATCTTATCCTCCAAAGAAGTTGGCTAAATGAAGTATATACCTCTGTTAATAATCCTTTGCTACTTTACGTTTTGAATTCTCTTGGTGTTGATTGATTGGTTTAATCTTTCCCACTTTTCTTATTAAAGAGCAATAGTTTGGGGAACAGTAAAATGAATTAATTGTATTTATGTGCTCAGACATGCAAGACCAGAAAAGACCTACAGAGATTAAATATTCTAGAGTCCTCTTTCCAGATGCCACTCCTCTTTCACTGTGCCCTGGATGCTTCTGCCTAGTCTTTTAGTCATGTCTTTAAAGTTACCTCTTGCTATGGTTTATGTCATTGTGTCCCCCCAAAGCCTCATAGTCACGGAGGCAGCTGAATCTAACATTTGTGATTGGTTTGTTTCCTAGCACTGAGATTGGTGGTGTCACTGACACAATATAAGAAAGGAAAGGAGGCATGCTTTTCCCTTTTTTTGCCCTTTTCACTCTTGTGGTTTGCAGCTTCCTTGAACAGTTGCCCCTTAGCCACACCACCCTGTTTTGGAGCCAGCTGAGTATGGACTGAAACTTCCAAAACCTGTAAGCTAAATAAACCTTTCATTCCTTTATTTTGGGCATCAAGTGTTTTGTTTCAGCAATGAGCAAAGAATAACCAAGACATCCTTCCGGGGGAACCTAAAACCAGGCCAAGTATCCATGCTGTGTTTCCTTACTCTCAAGCATGTCTCATTTTATTTGTCATCTCCTATAATAATCATTTGTTAAGATTATTTCTTTCACTAATTATGAGCACCTTGAAGATAGAGCAATATCTTAATTGTCTATATAAATCTAATATAGTACAGTGCTTGGCAAAAGTGGGTTGCCATTAAATGTTTATGATATAAAGGCAAAAATGAAGCTAATATTTTGCCTTTAGCAACAATTTCCTTCAAACTATTCAAGAAAAATTAAAATGTAGCCTATTTTGAAGGTAAAACATCATCATGTTTATCTTTCTTCATTTGAGTAGTTAAAAGCTGTATATGTGAATGATCAAAAACTAAATTAATCACAATGATTTTCCCAAAGGTTTCATGGAGCCCCAAGTATCTAATCCCACAAAGTTTCCTGTCCAAAAATTTAGGAAGACCTTTCTGATCTTTGAAGTGTGAAAAGACTGATTATATGCTAAAGACTTTCAGGAAATTTCTCTCTTTTTTTACCATATTTGTTGAGTTTTCCTGAACTTTTAATTTACCCTTGACAAGAGAATAATCTTAATAATTTTTATAAAGATGCTTACTAGTTATTTCATCATCAAGATATTTATTTTTTCAAAAAAATGATTTTTATTGGTACATTTTAGATATACATAATGATTTCATTCATGATAGGGAATTCTTATTAGTACATCATATAACTTGATACATTTTTCTCATTCCTGTATCCTACCTTCAATCCTTCTTCTCCTTCTTATTTACAAAGTTTTCTTTCTATTTTTACCTTCTTTTCTCGGTTTTTAAAAATTTTTCTTTCCTTCTTTCTGCTCACTCTTCTTTCTTCCCCTTCCCATTTGAACACTTTCCTCCTGTTTCACATTATCTATTGTGTGGTTTGGTCCTTATTTACATTTTTGGTTTCTGACCCCAGAGAAACAGTATGGTATTTACACATGTGTCAGATTTACTTCATTTAAGAATATAATTTCAATTATACATCCATTTAGCTATAAATGTCCCAAGTTTATCTTTCTTTATGGCTGAACAGTACTATATTGTATAAACACACACACACACACACACACACACACACACACACAAACTTCTTTATCCATTTACCAGTTGATAGATATTTAGCTGTGTCTATGATTTTGCTACAAAAAACTGTGCCATTTTAAACATGAGTGTGCATATATTCCTGTGATATGATGCTTTTAATTCTTCCAGGTCAAATACCTGGATCAAAAGTGAACTCTAGTCTTTAAGAAACCACCACACTGGTTAACACAGTATAAACTGCCAGTTTATACTCCCATCAACAAAGGAGAAATGTTCCTTTTTCTCACAGCCCCATTACCACTAGTTATTGGTTGATTTCTTGAAAATAGTCATTCTTTCCTTTCTGTGGTGAGATAAAATCTCAGAGTTATTTTAACTTGCATTTCTCAAATAACCAGTGATGTTGAACATTTTTTTATATATTTATTTGATGTTTGTATTTCTTCATTTGAGAAATGTATATTCATTTTAGATGCCAGTTTTTGGATTGGGTCTTTAAATTTGAGGGATCTGATGTGTGTGTGTGTGTGTGTGTGTGTGTGTGTGTCCTGTGTATAGTCTAGACAGCAGTGCTTTGTCTGAGAAACAGTAGGCAAAATTTTTTTCCCACACTGTGGATTTTCTCCTCACGCTTTTGTTGGTATCACTTGCTGTGCAAAACCTTTTTAATAAGATGAAATTCTTTAAAATGACATCGATTCTTTGTGATAGTTCCTGGGTGATAAAGGTTTCATTTGTGAAGTCTTTGCCTGCACCTACGTCTTCGAGAGTTACACTTATTCTCTCCTCCAAGATGTGATGCTTCTGTTTTAATATTTATATCTTTGATCTGCTTCAATTTTATTTTAGTGCATGATTAAAGATATGAGTCTAGTTTTAATTCCCATCATGTGGAAAGCCAGTTTTTTGAACATCATTTTTTTTAATAAACATCATTTATTAAAAAGGCTACCTTTCTTCCAGTGAAGGAGTTTGGCACTTTTGTCAAAGGTAAGGTGGCTAAGTGCATTTGTGTTTGTTTCTGCATCTTCCAATCTGTTCCACTGATTTTCATGTCTGTTTTTTTTTCTGTACCGCACTGTTTTTATAACAGTACTTTTGTTGTATAATTTCAAATCAGGGATTTTGATGCTCCCTGCCTTGCATTTGTTGCCAAGAATTGCCTTTGCTATTCTTTGTCTCTCATGGTTTCAAATTAATTTTAGGTTTGTTTTCTCTAATTCTTTAAGATATGAATAGATCTTAAAGATAGAATTTTGATTGGGGTTAAATAATATCTGTACGAGAATTTTGGAATTATGGCAATTTTTCACTATAATTGGTTCTTCCTACCCAAAAGCAAAGAATGTCTTTTCATTTTCTGATATCTTTTCAATCTCCTTTTTTAGGGTACTGTAGTTTTCACGATAGATTTCTTGTATTTCCTTTATTATATTGATTCCTAGGTATTTCATTTTCATATGCTATTGTGAAAGGAGTTGTTTCTTTAATTTTTCTCTCAGTGAGTTTGCTATTCATGTCTAGGAAGGCTACTGATTTTTGAGTATTGACTTTGTATCCAGCTGCACTATTGAATTAGGTTATTAAATCTAGAAAGCTTTTGGTGGCATCTTTGCGGTCTTCTATGTGGAATATCATATCATCCATGAAAAATAATAACAACTTCTTCCTTTCCTATCCTTATGGCTTTTGTTTCTTTCTCTTGTTTAATTGCTGTGGCTAATATTTCCAGAACAATATTTAATAAGTATGGTGACAGTGAACATCCTTGTCTTGATCCTGATTTTAGAGTGAAAGCTTTCAGTTTTTTTCCTTTTAATATGAGATTGGCTGCTGGTTTGTCATAGATGGCTTTTATCAGATTGAGATAATGATGATATATTCCAATTTTCTGTAGTATTTTTATCATGAATGAATGTTTGACTTTTTTCAATGCTTTTTCTGTATCTATCAATATGATCATATGATTTTTGTCTTTGTCTCTACTAATCTAGTGTATTACACTTATTGATTTGCATATGTTAACCATCCTTGTATTCCTAGAATTAATCCTACTTGGTCATGCAGTATAATCTTCTTCTATGATGTGTTGCACTCTGTTTGCCAGTATCTTGCTGAGGATTTTTGCATCTATGTTCATTAGGCAGGTTGGCTAGTAGTTCCCTTTCTTAGCTAGGTCTTTGTTTGGTTTTGGTAATGGGGCAATGCTTGCTTCCCGGAATGAATTTGAAAGTATTGCTTCCTTTTCAACTTGATTAAGGAGTTTGAGAAGTAGCAATATTAGATCTTCTTTAAATTTCTTTAAGAATTCAGCAATGAACCCATCAGGGCCTGGGCTTTTATATTTTGATAGGTTTTAAATTATATATTCAATTTCATTGATGATATTGGTTTATTTAGATTTTTTATGTCTCTTGATTCAGCTTTGGTAGTTCATATGTATTTAGGAGTCTGTTCATTTATTCTGCATTTTCCATCTTATGATAATGCAAGTTCTCCAAGTATATATATTTTAGATTTCTACAGGATTCATTGTGATTTCACTCTTTTCATTCCTAATTGCATGGATTTGGCTCTTTTCTTTCCTTTGATTGATAATGTCAGCTAAGGGTTTGTCAATTTTATTCAATCTTTCAAAGAACCAACTATTTAATTTAGTGATTCCTCCGATTATATTTATATCTCCTTTGCATTAATTGCAACTCTGATTTGTATAATTTCTTTTCTCTTATAAACTTTGTGTATTACTTTTTCTTCTTTTTCTGGAAGCTTCAGGTTCAACATTAAGTTGTTTATTTGAGCCTGCTCTGTTTTCCTGATATGGGTATTCACCACTATAAATTTTCCTCCTAGGACTTTTCATTGTGGCCCATGAGTTCCGATACATCATAATAGTATTATCATTTAATTGTATAAACTAATTTCTTCTTTATCTGTGACCCACTGGTTGTTCAGTAGGGTGTTATTTAATTTCCATGTGTTCATGAAGTTCTTGTAGTTTCTTTTGCCACTGATTTCCAATTTCACTATGGTATGATAATATGCATGGGTCAGTTTTGATTCTTTCCCATTTACTTAAGCATGTTCTATGAGCTAATATGTGATCTATTTTGGAGACTATCCATTGTGCAGCTGAGAAGGTGTATTTTGATGTTGTAGGGTGGAATACTCTGTAGATATCTAGTAAGTCCATTTGTTCAAAAGTTTGTCTAAGTTCTCTAATATTTCATTGTTGTCTTTTTGTCCAGTTGATCTATTTGTGGCAGTGTGGTATTGTGCTCCCCCAACACCACTGTATTAGTGCTTATTTGATTTTTCCTATTAACATTTGTATATATATATATATATATATATATATATATATATATAGTGAAGTCATATTTAGTATATTATATAATATGTCTAAAATATATAATATATATTTATAATTATTATGTCTCCTTCTGAATTGTTTCATTTACAAGGATGTAGTAACCTTCTTCATCTCTCTTAATCAGTCTTGGTTTGAAATTTACTTTGTCTGAAAGTAGAATAGCTACCCTTGTTTTTTTTCCAGGTTTCTGTCACACAGAGTATTTTTTCCATTTTGACTTTCAATATACAAACTTGTTTTTCAATTAAGTGTGTTTCTTGTATGCAGTATATTTTTGGATCTTGCTTCTTGACCCATTTTGCTAGTCTGTTTCTTTTGCTTGGTGAATTGAGACTATTAATGTTGATGGTTATAATGGATACATATGGACTTATCATGTTATTTTCTTGTTGTTGGATCACTTTTTTGCCCCTAATGTTTAATTCTTTGCCTTGACTTGTGAATTATTTATGCTGGACTTCATGGAGTTGTAAGCCTTATCATAGCTTTTGAGATGGTCCTTCAGAATATTTTGGAATGCTGGATTGGTGTTCATGAATTTCCTCAGGCATTCTTCATCATGGAAGTATTCTCCATCAATTTTGCAAGACAGTTTTGCAGAGTACATAAGTCTGGGTTGGAGGTTGTTTTCTTTTAGAATTTAAAATACATCACTTCAATCTCTCTTTGACTTAATAGTTTGTGTTAAGAAGTCAGTTATGATTCTGATGGGCTTTCTTATGTAGGTGACTTGGTTCTTTTCTCTAACAGCTTTTAATAATCTGCTGGATTGAGTTTTCATGGTCTCTTGTTATTTTTAACAAATTTTTCCTTTCATGATTACTATATGCAATCTTGTCTTCCATGTCTGAGATTTTTGTCCTCTCACTGGCTCATTCTGCTGCATACTTTTGATAGAATTTTTGGTCTCTTGGATATCAGTTTGAATCTGTTCCATGGATTCCAATTCCTTCCTATGTTGGGCATTTATGGTTTCCATCATTTTCATAAGTACCTCTAATTTTTTATCTATATCTGATTTATAATCACTAACTCACTAAGTAATTGTGGTCTCTATCTCTGTAGGTATCTGAGAAATTATTTCTGATTTTTTGCAGAGCCTTGCTTACTTGCCTTGCTACTTCCACTGTTATAATTTCAGAGAGGCCAGTTGGGTGACTTTCAGAATATCCCACCTGACTGCCCCTGCAGGTTTGCCTTTAGTGATTTGGATGTCTGCGGTTACATCTTGTTTAAGTGTCTTCTCATTTTCTATGTTTTTTTTAGTTTAATTCCTGGCTTGATGCTTGTAAATTGTCTATGATGAGTAGCTTTAGTGTTAGTATTTAGAACCCTTAATAATGACTGTTTCTCATAGATGTCTTACAGCTGTAGCTTTCTTTGGATTTTAAATCTGTTTCAAGATCCAACCTCTTCAATTTATTGGATATGAGAAGTTGTTGCCTACTTGGCCCAGTCCATGGTTCTTTGGCATTGACCTATAGTATTTTGTATGACTCTTAGGCAATCTCAGTCTTAGCATTCCAAGAGGAACAACAGGTTAGAACAACTATGTCACTTTGGTTAACATGATATGATTATCAATAACAATACTGTTAAACACAACCTAGAAAATGGCAAACTGAGGTAACTATTAATTTACCATCTTTAACAGTATGAACTAGATTTGTGGTTACTTAAAAAATATTAAAGCAAACCAGAAAATTGTATGCAGTAAATAAGTCCTCAATATGATCATTTTACATCCATGGGAAAAATTTAAAAGGGGTTGGAAGAAACATAGATAAACAGATTAGGAATAAATTAGGAGCAAGGCTAGAAGACAAAAAAAAATTAATGCAACTTTGGGAAACTGATGAAGAAGTTTCATCAGGTGGTAAACACAGAAGAGAGAAAAAAAAGAACAAAGCAGAGCAACAATCATAAAATAAAACCTAAAAGACCATGTTTACACTCATATAAAAACAAGAACAAGCAATGAAAAAAGACACAAACAAACTAAAACAAAAAACAAGAAAAGAGAGAGGAAAAAAGTCTACTTCAAGTGAGTTCAATCCCTGGTACCAAAAAAAAAAAAAAATCTACTTCAAGATGTGTTTGCGCTGTCTCTGGTACAGTGTGGGCAGAGTTCAGATCCATGTTGATTAACCCCAGCAAGTTAGCAGGAGCGCCAAAGCAGGATAGTGGGCTATCTCAGTGAACCTGCACCTTCATCTACCCTGAAGTTCCGGCTGCTTTCTGACCATGAGGCCAGAACCAAACTTGTTCAGCCCACAGCAACTGGTGCACCTTCTATTGTCTTGAATTGGCCATGGGTCATTGGATGGAACCAGAAGTTGTTTGAACTCAGTTGGCCCTTCTCCAAGATGCTCCTGACCAATCACCCTCTCCCACAGGACCTCTGAACCCACACCCCTCACCACCACTGCAGTCTTCCACATCTACTGTTCTCTTCTACTGGTGTATCTCTCCATGGAAGCCTCTGTGGTGGCCAGCAGTCACCTTGCATCTGCAGATTTGAGCTGCCTCCCCCCGTGCAGGGAGAAGGAGGTGGCACATGATTGCCCCCTTGCTTGTTGAAGCTTCTCTCTTTGCTCCACTCATGGGCTTCGGTTCTTCCTTCAGATTCTTCCTGAGCCCAGGGGAACCACTTCCCTCTTTCTCCTCTTCCTCATGTTGCTATATTCCAGTGTCTGGACATCAAATCTTGGAGAAGCTCTTTCTTTGCTGCTCACCATTCTGTCATATTCCTGGAAGTCCTCATCACCAAGATAGTTCTTATAAAAGTATTCAAATTGTGGAATCAGTCTTTTTTACCCTTTTAAAAATAATCCAATATTCTACAACTTTTCCTTTGATTTTGAAAACTGGGATCCTGGTATATTGGCTTATTAGCTTTAAAACTTGTTTTGTAGGATTATGGGAGTCTCTATGATCATGTCATTTATGAATAAAAATGGTTCTATCAGTATATTTTCTATTATGTATGCATTTTATTTCTCTGTTTCAATATATTGAAATAGCTTGGATTTCTAGAACAATGTGGTGATGAGAAAGAAAAATCATTGCCCTATACCTTTTCTTAATAGAGAACTCTTCTAATTTGTTAGCATTAAGGATAATGTTCTAGTTTGCTAGCATTGAGTATAATGCTAATACTAATTGTTTTGTAGATGTTTATTATTAAGCTAATGTAGCTCCCTCATATTCCTACCACGTTGAGAATTTTCATCATAAATAAAATCAATTTTCTTAAGTGTGTTTTTTACATTAATTATATGAACATAATATTTTCTTTTTTGATCTGTTAATATGTTGCATTAATTGACATTTTATGTTGAACTACAGTAAATCTTACTTTACCAGAGTACATGGTATTATTGTATACATTGTTGGTTCAATTTATTAAATTTTTAAGAATGTTTAAATCTTACTTTATATTACTCAATATTATGTTATTTCAAATGTTTTTTTTGCTTGCTTGTTTGTTTCAGTCTCTTTTCTAACTCTTTCTGGTATTCTAATATTATGTATCTGTTATACCTGTTGAAATTTCCCCAGTTTTGCATGTTTTGTGACATTATTTCCCTTTTTATACTCTTTACATTTCAGTTGAGAAAGTTTCTATCAATCTATTTTCATGTTCCATCATCCTTTTCTTTTGCTCTGTTAAGTCAATTAATGAGCCCATCAAAGGAGTTTTTTAATTATTTTATAGTGATTTTGACTTCTTTTATTTTCTTCTTTTTATTTAAATGTAATACACATACATATAATAAATAAAATATTAAAAAGTACTCTTCTATGAACAAAACAAAATTTCATAACAAAATAATTAGAGAATAACAATAGTTAATACACTGTGTACCATAATGTAAAAGAATGACCAAATTGTTATTCAGAATACAAGTAACGAACAAAAAAGACTTTCTTCATCCAGAACATATAAAGAATTGAAAAACATCAAACCCCAAAATTCAAAGACCCTTTTCAAAAATGGGCATCTGAGATGAACAAACATTCCACAGATGAAAATATAAAAATGGCAAATAAATACATGAAGAAATGTTCACCACTCCTGGCCATTTGAGAAATGCAAATTAAATAGCTCTGAGATTTCATCTGACTCCAGAAAGAATGGCTGTCATCAAGAAATCAACTGATAATAAATGTTGGTGAGGCTATGGGGAAAAAGGAACACTGCTCCACTGTTTATGGGGAGTGTAAACTGGTGTAGCCACTATGGAAATCAATATGGAGATTCCTCAACAAACTAAGATTAGAAGTTCCATTCAACCCAGCAATTCCCCTCCTGAGTATTCCCCCTTCCCCCAGAATTGAAAAGATCATGCCACAGTGATTATATGTGCACCCATGTTTATAGCAGCACAATTTGTAATAGCTGAATCTTGGAAACAACCAAAATGCCCATCAACCACAGAGTGGATGAACAAGATGTGGTAATTTTATACAATAGAATTTTTTATACAATATAAGAAAGGATGATCTTGAGGCCTTTATAGGTAAATGGAGACAACTTGAGACTATCCTCATTAGTGAAATAAACAAAACTCACATTTGTAAATATCACATTGTCTCTCTAGTGTAAAAAGTAGTAAAAACTGAAAGAGTAATTAGATCCAAAATACATAATAGATATTGTAAAAATGAAAGGGAAAGAAAGAGCTCTAAAACATATAAACTGAATTTATGTTTAAGTGTATAAGATAGATGACCATATTACTTTATATTTTTTGTCTTATAATTTCAAAATCCATATGATAGCTGAGTTTAGCTCGGAAGAATTTATCATGTTTTAGTCTATATTTCTCTTGTCTTTTGACTTATCTTGTATCTGTATGTTTGTTTAAAGCAAGACATGTCATCAGATAGTAAGGACTAAGATAAGTGGTCCTTCTATTGGAGGATTGATATCAACTTGATAGGAGTTGATCTTTGTTTAATACCACTGTAGTGATCAGTGCCAAAGCCAAAAATTCCTTTAGTGTCCTTATTTTTCTCTCCTCTTATGGCTGGTTATTTTAATTTCTCCACAGATAAAAGCTGCGTCTTGTAACTCTTTGCTGTAATATATGCACAGTTATAGTGAGTATGATTTAGTAAGCTATAAGGAAAGGGAAGAATTCCACAAATGTTTCTAGGCAAGTGCTAACATAATGATATAATTTATTCACCCTGCCTCCTACCCTCTTTCTTGTCTACCACATTTGCAATATTTTTCCATGAATCTCTGAATCCTGTTAAAAATTCATTTCCTTTAGGTAAAATAGGGAAAAGGGAAAGGTGAGGGTTAAAAAGATGCCCTTCCCATGATGAGATAACTGTGGCAAAGTCCTTTCCCTAAGGAGTAGGTCTTTGTTAGGGTAGACTCTGGGAATAGGTTTCCAAAAATTACCCTTCCTGTTCACCCCATCGGAGCCCTGAGGAACTAATTCTGGGGTCTTCTGCATGAGAACTTGGGAATCCCTAGGGTTAAAACCTACAAATGTGTGTCTCCTCCCCTCACTACACCCATGAATTAAGCCCCCAGGAGTTTCTCCTCTGCTTCAACTTTTCTCTGTGACTGTAAAATCTGTGATTTACATCTTTCTACCAGTGAGTGGATCCAGCAATCTCTGTTCTGGATAATCAGATTTTGGCTGTGACTCTGTATCTGTCTCTCCAGATTTCAGTGTGACACTTTGCCATGTAACTCCAATTCTCTAATGCTTCTAAGAAGTCACTGATTTATTTAAAGTATGTATAGCTATTTCTTCTCCTAAGATAAACACCATGATTTTCCAGGTTCTTTTTTTGTGTGAGCTGAAAATCGACCTTACTTGTTGTTCTTGTTGTTGTTGTTGTTGTTTTTTAAAGTTTCCTTTTGCAGTGCTGGTTGATTTTGTAATGACAGCGAATTAAGTACCATGGATTTCTTGCCAGTATCTGGAGAACACACTAGTGACATGGCTAAGAAAGACTCAAGAAGAGACTTACAGGTGAAATACAAGATAGCAAACAAATCACGAGCAATTCTTTTGATGAGCTAAAAGAGTGAACTGTGACGTAAACATTAGGAACCCTTTTGAAAAACAACTGAGAGTGACATACAGACGTACCTAATGTAGAACTTTGATCTAACAATCCACATACTTCTAAATTTAAACTAGCAGTGATGCTTAAATTTTATTTTACTAATCTACAAATTAATGTCTAATAATTTTATCCAAGCTATTAAAATGAAATCATTACTTTAAACTAAAGTAAATAATCTAGCTATGAAAAAATTGTTAATTTATAAGAAGGTAACCAAATTTGACATACTTGACAAAGAAAACCAGATAGAGAAGTTATTCTGTTTCTTCAACTCTTATTTTCCCAATAAACAAATAAAAATATGAATAAATATACATGAACCACTGATTGGAAATATCTGTTTCTAATGTGAAACAAAAGAAATATTTAACGTTATTCTTTCTCTTTTTGGTAGGTTGGAGTAATTTTGTCTTAAAATTTTTTAACATCCATAACTCTATAGCATCTCCAGCTACTCCATCCATATCTTAAAGGAAAATCAAAAACCAGAAACACAGCACTTGCTTGAAGGATGGTCTCAGTGATAACTGAGCCAGTAAGCTGAATATTGAATGTCCACTATTCTCTAATGAGAGAAGTCTAATACTTTTAGCAAATAAATTTTCCAAATTCATTTTATATTCATTTCATACTCAAGGATATTAAAACATTAGATAAAGAATGTGTTCTGTATCATAAGACTATTACAGAAATGTAGTTTCAGTGTACAACACTGATTTTATTACAGTGTCAATATTTACTATATATATATACTTGTTATATACCATTATTAATTATAACTAAAGTTTTAAAATTTAGCAAAAATACCCAGTTAAATTTAAATTCTCTATGAACAACAAGTGTTTATGTATGTTTCAAATATTTCAGGGAAAATATATAGTTATGTAAAAATCATTTGTTGTTTGTACAAAACTCAAATTTGACTGAGTTTTCCGTACATTTCCTGACAGTCTTATTTGTATATTATTGCTTATCTCCCTGTTCCAGAATAGAGAACTGAGGTGAAAATTGTCACAGAGCTATTAAAAGAAAAGTAATGTGCATTAGGGGATAAGATTGCTTCTATTTGTCAGACATTTGATACCAGAGTCATGGAGAGATTATACAATGTTACTCTTCTGGTTGTGCTTTGAATTTAAGAGAAAATGGCTAGAACTTCACAGCTTTCCATCTGAGTTTGTTTAAAAAAAAAAAAACTATCTCACCACCTGTCCCTGTGCTTTCTGCCTTTCTTTCTGCTCAGGGATTCTCCAGCACCTCAGGAGTTTGCCAGCCTGTCCTCAGGAGTGATATAGAAGTGTTGGAGAGATGATGCCTCTAGGATTCTCAGCCAATACAAAAGAAAAGGGGACACAGAGGCCTGGCTTCCCATCCTTTTAGAAGGTCACCAGCAGAGCAGAGCCCAGTGGTTCATAATAACAGCTTACACATTAGTGTCCTCCGTTCTTCCCTGTTTTACAGCTCCACTTCTTCACCTCAGCATTTGCGAAAGCTGCTCAAATCCTTGACCCTGGAGAACTGTGGATTTCAGAGCAGAGCCCTGCTTTCAAGTGGTTTGCTGTTACAACAACTTTTTCCACTCAGTGATTAGTCTTACAGTTTTATTTTGGTCATTTGTGAGTTTTGGCTTATGTCATTACCATTATTTTGCTCCAAGTCTCAATACAATTCCTGTTTCTTGCATGTAGTGAATGCTTAATAATATTAGGTAACTTTAAAAGTGTTGGCATTAATCAGACGTGGCGGCACATGCCTGTAATCCCATCATTCAGGACAATGAGACAGGAGGATTTCAATGAGTTCAAGGTCAGCATGGACCACATAGTGAGTTCTAGGCCAGACTGAACTACATTAAAAAAATTCCATCTCAAAAAAAAAATCTAAATAGTAAACAGTGACAGCAAACCACCAAAACAAAATTGTTAGCATGCATCACAAGAATATATTTAGCACCAACACTGTCTTCCAGATTCAAATGCAATTGTTTGATTCTTCATATTCAATCCCAGAGTAGTTGGAAGGAAGAGAGCAAAGAGGGACTGGCTAACTGCTCAAAAAAATCAGTCAACTTCCATTTTCCCAAAGTACAAATCTGGAAATCATAAAAATAAATGAATAAATAAGTAAACAAACAAATAAATAAATATGTCCTCCCAAGGACTCCATTTACTGAAATTCAAACCAAATCATTATTCTGGTGAAGAAAATAGGAAGAGCTGAGAAGGCTATGTTCCTATTGTACTTCATAGAGACCTTGAGAAACTGAAGGATTTTCACTGTTCTCTTTATAAGAAAATGTAGTTTCCTGCAAAACAGCTTCAGATTGAGCAGAGACAACAATAGAACTGACCTTTCTGAAACCCAATATTAGAGGCCGGGCTCAAAGCAGTGGTAGTTCATGGTAGATAAGGGTTAATAAGCGCAGTCTTCTTTGTTTTCACTCTGCATTTTCATTATAACTGTCTTCCCTATGCCACAAATACCTGCTGCCCTATCTCCTGCTCAGCTTTTCCTCTATTATAACAGGTTCAGTTAGTCTCAATGAAATATTGATATGCTCTCTGAGAAGGGCAACCCAAACTTCTGTGCTTTCTTTGAATTATGTGGCTGTTTTCCTCCAGCCACCACCGAGCTGCCGCTCTCACAGAATGACCTCTTCTGCACCTCTTCCGGAAAGCAGTTAATGTGCCTTCTAATTTCATGGGGCTGTTACTTCTATTGACATTTATCCTGGAAGCCAAAGAAAGTTACATGATCTCACTAATGACAAACTCACCCCATGAGATCGTGCTGGACGGAAATATTCATTAGAACTGTCTTTCTGAAAGTTGACTAGAATAAGGTCAATAAGAAATCATGTTGGAAATATGTTCATCTGAACCAAATAATGAGTCTGCTTATCATAATGGCTAATGTCAAGAGAGTAGTTACAAGTGACAGAAATGTTTTATTTCTATCAAGCTTTTATTTGCTTAAGATTTTTTCTACCAGTCACATAAGTAATTTTTATAATTACCTAAAACATAATTTTATACATAAGAAATTTTATATTTTCATAACTTATAATCTATCAAACTTTTGGAAAAAACTTCTATTTAGCAGATGTAGCTAGAGAAGAGTTGTTACTTTATTTGAAAACTTTTCAGTTCTTAAGATGCTAAGGAGTCATTTTTATAGTGTCAATGGTAGTTCTTCAGGGAAAATAAAACTGAAATGCCATATTCAGAATATTACAATAGCATTACAATATTAAATCTATGAATCAGTATTCAAAACTACATATTTTTAATAAAAGAAATGTTCTATTTGGGATTTTTTGTAATTCTTTTATAATATTTTTCAACAATTTTAAAGTCTAAAGTCTTTAAATTTCTTAGATATCTCTAGATATATTCTTAACAGTGTTCACTCTCAAAAATGCATCTGAGTGGCCCTGAAGCAAGGCCAGTTGTAGCTGCTGGTTTCAAACACGAGCCTAAAGAGAATTCTTTTTGTGGTCTATTGACCATTTCAGAACTTTGGAAATGGAATGGTCAATTCATCAGAAAGAAATAGTAGGTGAGTATGGCAGACTGTGGGGGGCCTGCAGGGGAGAGACCCTGGCATCTCGGGGTACCAGGAGAACAAGGAGCTCCTCCCCTTTCTGGGGAGCCGCTGTGAGTGTGGCCCACTTTTGGCTTGAAGGAGAGAGACCCTGGCACATCGGGACCTGCACTGTGTGGTTGACTCGGGGTGCCAGGAAAACAAGGAACTCCCCCCCCCCCGGGGGAGGGGACGGCTGAGAGTGTGGTAGACTTTCTGCGGCCTGCAGGAGAGGAAACCCTGGTGCATTGAGACCTGCACAGTGCCGTTGACTCCAGGTCCCAGGAAAATAAGAAGCTCCTCCCCTTTCTGGGGGGCCACTGTGAGTGTGGCCCACTTTCAGCAGCTCGAAGGAGAGAGACCCTGGCACATCGGGACCTGCACCGTGTGGTTGATTCGGGGTGCCAGGAAAACAAGGAATTCTTCCCATCTCTGGGGGGCGACTGTGATCCTGACTGCTTGTGGGCTGAGAATCAGACATCTCATGTCGTCCTGTCCCCCATCCCGTATCCCCCCTCCTCTCCCCCTGCCTAGCAAGTGGGAGCCAGTGAACTACACATCTTGTGAGGAGATTGGCTATGTTGCTTAGTATGAGCTCTCCATATGCAAAGATAAGGACAACCATTTGGAAGAAAACAAGAGACAATATGACACATAGTGAAGATCTCCGGTTGTCTAGCTTTGAAATTTATGCTTTCTTGTGTCCCATTCTGTTCTGTTTTGTTGTGTTTAATTTTACTCCCTTTTAAAATAAAATAAAATTTTAAAAAAATGCATCTGAAATTAACACTATATCATGTTACTGCAAAGTGACTGCATATTTTTCTTATTAGGTGTTTACCTATGCATAACCAGTTCTGAACATCTGAAATACTTGTTAAAGCTATTTGAGGCAAGCTTAACTGTGTTTCAAGAAAAAAGTAAGCATTCAGGAGAAAGAAAGATAGTGGCTGATTTTAAAGAAGGCTATGGTATTATAGCTATCACCTGCAATTCCAAATGGAAACTGTAGAAACAGGAATTGACAGATATTTATTATCTATAAACAGCTAAGTGACAGATATTTATTATCTATATTGTGGCCCAAGAATTTCCCTCCATTTTCATTTTATAGTATCCACAATTAGTTATCCCTCCAGGGAACTCTGGGGAAGATTCTCATCTCCATTTTCTGCAAAATATGTAAATAATTTTCTAGAAGATTATCAGTAAAACTAATTTCAGCCTCCTTTACCTCCAGTTGTATCTACTAACTATTGTTCAGTCTCCATCATGTCTACTGGAAAATGAAAACCTTGATATTAATGATAGAAAAATCAATTGTTTTTTTTCTGCACTCACAGTATATAAAGTGCTTGCAGCATATACTAAAAGGTATATTAGTTACTCTGTTAATCACAAGGCTGTTCTATTTTCTTCTCTATTCAACTTAGTAAATTGGAGAGATATTATTGGACTGTGTAGACACTACTATTGCCCCAGGGAAATTTGCCCTTTCTTCCAAGTCATTAGTGGTTTGACCTGTGCTCATTGTTACTTGTACCACACAGCCATAATTAGACTGGCTCCAATTAGCCATCTGACAGCTAAATTACATTTCAACCCTAGCAGAAGACATAAAACTATGTAAGTTACTGTTTTGGAAGATGAGAAGGACTTGGAGAGAGCAATATGTGGCTTTCCTGGGAAGACCCACATCTAGAAATTCTTAAAATATCATTTTTTAGGCCCATGATAAACAGGAATTTACAGCCCATGAAAGGGGAAAAAAAAGGAAACACACTGACAGTTTCCACAAAGCAAAATAATGAATTCTCCCTCTCCTATCTGCAGAGATAGGAAAAAGGATTTTTCCATCCAATGGTGTGTCGGAAGTGGTTTGTAGCAACAACAGGAAGCCAATTACATGAATCGGTGACCACATCATGCTGGGAGGTATAAATCAATCAGCACGATGGTAGCATTTACACCAAGCATGCCTGGGCTTCACTTAGGAGGGAGGAGTTGGCCACACACCAAATAAAATACAGCTAAAAAATAAGTAACAATACTTCATTTTTATATTTCAGTTTATTATAGTATTGAATGAAATAGCACAATAAGCCCAAGATTAATAATTAAATAAGAAAACTTATATGTTACTTCATAACAGTAGTCACCTGGCCTCACAGGCGCATGAGTGTGGCTATGTACAAGTAAGCTGAAATACTATGCTGGATAAACCTTTCTTTTTGTTTTTGCAGTAACATGAGATTGACCCATGGCCTTCACACTGAGTTACATAGCCCCTCCTTTAAAAAAATTTTTTGAAAAGTCTCATTAAGTTGCTAATTGCCCAGGTTGGGCTCAAACTTCCATTCCTCTTGCCTCAGTCTCCCAAATTGTTGAGAATGCAGGCATGAGCCACCACACTCAGCTTAATCATATCTTTTACTTACCAAACTAGACAAGCAATAAACTCTGACACATGCAGGCTTCCACTGAGGCACAGGGACCAGTTAGCATTCTATGGTCCACCCCTCAGCACAGAGGGCTGTAGCATTGCCTAGGCAGCACCTCGCTCCAGCACCACACAATTGAGTCATGTGGAATATTGCTAAAAATCTCTTGATAATATTAAAATTTAGATCTTCCAAAGCCCCAAGACTAGCTTCGCAGGGGCATGAGTAGGACACTCCTGATTTACATCAGGAAAATTATAAAATGCCACCAGTAAGGGCCTTATCTTCAGAGGACTGGTTGCTACGCTTTTACCAGCACACCTCAGCTTTCACTGAAGCATCTGTTTGATGAGCTAAGTGCAGAAGAGTGGTGGGCAGGATGCCCTGGTCCAGTTGTAAAGCACACAGTTCTGAGAGCTGACACCTCAAGCAAGTTTCACAGGGATGAGTTACCAATGACGCCACATTCACCAAGTGCAAGTTCTTCTCACACCATCATTTCAGTCATTCACAAATTGGATTTCATTTTTAGAATTTAACTTATCTCTTCTGCCATCACTATGTGTGCCAAAATTAACCACTTGAAATGCAGTGTCACTAGTTAGATTTATATTTCTGAATTTATTGTAATTCATTTGTTTTGACAATATGTAGGTCAGAGTAGAATGTATTTTCGCATTTATGCACATATAATTTTTTGTTACATTTAGAGAGATGATTATGAACACTGATAGTGGCAGGACTCTGTTAACCACTGCATTTAGGAAGGTTGAAGGAAATGTTCTTAAATCACAAACAGACTGGCTCTCTGAAGAACATCCATAGGTGACTTCTGTGTTACCTGTAATCTATCCTGTTCACTGTAACTATGAGCTATATAAATAAGGATCACTTATGCAGAGCAACACTCAAGGAACATGATCTAAATTATAATTATAAGGGAACAAAGGAACGAGATATTTCTTGAGGATACTTTTAGTACACTTTTCAAGTATGTAGAAAAATCGAGGGGAAAATATTGAATTCCCTCCACACAGAGAGAATTCCTCACAGTCAGTACCCCATACTTGAGTAGTACATTTGCTACAATCAGAGAAACAACACAGTTAGCCAAGTTCACCATATGCGATAAGATTCACTCTTGGTGTTACACGTTCTTGTAGGTTTTGACCAAGGTATAATGGCTTCTGTCATTGTATAAACATACTGAAAAGTTTCATTGCCCTTAAATTCCTCCACAATCTGTCTTTTCATCCTTCTTTCCTTGATTCCACTGGCAACTACTTTTTGCTGTTCCCACAGTTTAGCCTTTTCCAGACTATCTTATGGTTGGAAGTATACAGTATGGAGCATTTTAGATTGGACTCTTTCATTTAGTAGTATGCATTCAAATTTCGCTATATCTTCTCATGGTTTCATAGCTCATTTATTTTTGTTGCTGATTCATATTCAATTGTGTAAATAAAGGTACCACGGCTTTTCTATCTAATCACCTGAAAGATATCTCAGTTGTTTCCAAGTTTTATCGATTACATGTAAATACTCATGGCAGACTTCGTGTTGGCATACATTTTTAATTCACTGAGAAAGATATCTTAAATCAGAGCTATCACAATGTGTGACAGCTCTAGCCATCAGGGTATATTAGTGTCCAGTGTATAAGACTCGAAATGAGCATCATTGGTCTAGATCATACAAGTTCATTCTGAAGAGTTCCATCTACATTCTCATATATTAGTTTATATGACATGTCAAGTTCATGTTGTGAGAAAGACTTGAACTTGCTATTCCTTCTGCAGGGAACACTAATCTTTTGATTCTTTCCACAGCTTTAGCATGTAGAAATACACATTTCTACAGAAGTTATCCTTCACAATCTTCTAGGAGGCAGCATGCTTTGACATATTATAAGAGTTCCCTGCTTTCTTCTTCAGTAAATTACACTCAGAAAATAATTTTTAAAATGTGGATGGTCCCTAATTTACAGTGATTCTACTTAAGAGTTTTGTACTTTCCCAGGATAAGAATGTGATACACATTTAATAGAAACCACACTTGAAGTTTTGATTTTTGATCCATTTCTCAGTCAAGTTGTCTTAGATACTTTCTTGTCATTGAGGCACAGTACTGAACATCAACAATTTAAAGGAGAGGGTTTTATCCATTCCTCAGTTGATGGGCACTTAGGTGTTTCCAAGATCTGGCTATTACAAATTGTGCTGCTATAAACATGGGTGCACATAAATCACTGTGGTACGATGTTTTCAGTTCTTCTGGAAATATGCCTAGAAGCGGAATAGCTGGGTCAAATGGGACTTCCATACCCAGGTTTTTGAGGAATCTCCAGACTGACCTCCACAGTCGTTGCACCAGTCTACACTCCCACC